>CAIGRS010071009.1:0-19686 GCA_903798395.1 Fraxinus floribunda | reverse complement strand
GTATATCTAGAATTGAGCACTTAGACAAAGCTCGTGTCTGAGAGAGCTTTTATAATCCAAAGAAATTGTTTTGTTGACCGTTACTTTCCACTTAAATGGTCCCACATAGAGATGGAAAGTCAAAGAAATACAGCTGCCTCATCTTCCAAAGGTCTGAAAAACAATTAAAATTGGTTGAAAATAAACTCTAGAAAGAATCAAAGACATCTAATTTTCGATTCTAAGATCAAAATTAGTTGGTTTTTAGCTAGAACTCAACCAAAATGGCAAATTCGATTTGATTGAAGTGTTTCGAGAGAGATGTTAATTTCTATTATTAGTAAAAAAATGTTACGCAGGAAAATGCAAAGGATTATTTTTATGCCAAATCATCTTAATTAGGACATGTTTGAATATAAAGATTGTAAAACGTGATATTTTTTAAGAATATATAGTTAAAAAGTAAAAAATTGTTTTGTTTTCGTATCAAAATTATTATTTTATTGAAATAATATATGATTGAACATGAGTTTAAAGTCCAAACAAGAACTAAAATTATTACTTAAAAGTAACTTTTGCCTTTTAATGTTTTTTAAGCTTGTTACTTATATGTTTATAAAAACGTTTTTAAGCATAGCCAAACATGACTTTACAAGCTATCCCCTTGCCATCCGTTTTTCTCCCAGCATTTAATGATTTCTCTGTAATCAGAACTGTGAACCCCACACACAGTTCATCCACCCCAACCCGATTCATACCGCCCCCGTTAATGTACACGCGTCAAGAACTCAATCTGACTGTACATTTGGCCTAGGAGGTTGTACGTCGCATATACATGCATTATATATAGAGAGAGAGAGAGAGTGGGAGGGACGGGGGGCGGGGGGTGTTACAGACGTACGTAAGNCGGGGTGGGCGGGGGGTGTTACAGACGTACGTAAGTGCCATAAATGCTGGTGAAATTTTGGAAAATGACAGAATTGCAACCATTTCTGCAAGTAGTTTAGAGTATGAAATTAAAGTAAAAGAGAAATTTCTTATCCGTAAAGAGAGAGAAAGTGCGGCATTAATGCAAAGTTCAACTAACTCTCTGGACTTGGTTGAAATAATAGCAAACTTTTGAATCTGCTAGCTCGTAACATTAATAATTCCAACTATAAATGCCAGCCCCAAAGTCTTCTTTACTCAACTTCACCGCCGTATCCTCACACTAAAATCCCCAGCCAACAATTATGTTTTCTCACATTGACAAATTATAGGTTTTTTTGCTAGAAGATCGTGAATTTTGACGCCAATGTGGAATTCGGCGGAGAATTTGGCGGCGCGGTCGGCGTCGTTTAGGGAAGAAGGGGACGACGAGGAGGCGCTACGGTGGGCAGCGCTGGAGAGGCTTCCGACGTACAGCCGTGTACGACGGGGAATTTTTAAGAACATTGTGGGAGATTCGAAGGAAATTGATGTCGATAAATTACAAATGCAGGAGCATAAAATTATACTCGATCGGTTATTTAAATCCGTTGAAGATGACTGGGAGGAGTTCTTCAGGCGTGTGCGACGTCGTTTTGAGAGGTAATTTATATTCAGAGCATGTTTGTCTGTTTGAGTTTGATGCCATTTTTAAAAAAAAATACATTTTGGAACAGTGATTTAATGGAAAATGTGTGGTTAAAAATTAAGATTTTTTTTTGAATTTTGAGCATAATATTATTTTATTAAAGAATTTGTGGTTAAAAATAAAAGAGAAAAATGTATTTTTGAAATAATGTGTATCGAGGGCTTAATTTTTGATTCCATGTTCAGACTCCAATTTTTCAAAAATGCATTATTTTAAAAAAAATTCAATAACAAGTTTTTTCCATAAAATAATTTATTCTTGTTTTTAATCCCTCACCTTCTTTAAAAAATTATTATTTCAAAATTTATTTTATCTCGAAATCTCAATTTAATGAAGTCTACCCGAGCTAGATTGGAGTTAGGTTTTTTCTTTTATTTGGGGACGTCACGGTCGGGTCTCCGGGTAGGTCTCGAACCTATTCTTTTGTTAACCTTCTAATTTATCCTCTGGTTGATCCAGATTAAAATCTGATTTTAATTCAAGTCAAAGTCAAACATTAATATTAACCATTTATTTTATGGGTGCCACAACTTTTCAACTACACATTTCAATTTTTTTTTATCGTAATTTACTAAAAATCTAATTTTAATCCATACCAAACACCTTATTAATTTCAATTCCGAGACTTAAACCCTCTAGTAGCCTCTACCCCATCTCAGCCTCCAATCTCTCACGTTGTCCTTGGACAAATAATTGAAATTTCAATGGGCCAAATACATTAACCGAGACATGTCAACTACACGCTAAGGGCCTAAGGCCCAATACTTAAAAGAGCCCGCAAATATGGCCCATTTTCTCCTGAGAGGTTTGCAAATCCAGTAACTCTGTACAAAGTTTACGTCACAGTGCCAAACCGGTCATTCGAACCAGAAGAGATAAAAGGTCGAGGTTCAAAGGTGGAATAGGAGATAAAGAAATACTTAATTAAAAGTAAATAAACACACATTTATATCTGTTGGTAAATTTTTAAAAATAATTCATAATTATTATTTTATTAACTAACTTAATTTTTAAAGTTTTAAATATCCTTTTTTATTTAAATAATTGAAATTTTTGATTCAGTAAATTGTTAAATATGTGAAATTTGCTAT
This sequence comes from Fraxinus floribunda, assembly GCA_903798395.1. Taxonomy (NCBI): domain Eukaryota; kingdom Viridiplantae; phylum Streptophyta; class Magnoliopsida; order Lamiales; family Oleaceae; genus Fraxinus; species Fraxinus floribunda. The sequence goes on along the minus strand of CAIGRS010071009.1, from coordinate 17,001 downwards.
CTTAGATTTACTTATGTTCTAACATACTAATATATAATCAAAATAAAATATGGTGTTTTAAAAATATTATCAAAAATAATGCATTGAATTAACTTAATGAATATTTTAATATATTAATTCTTCTTCCCTCCCTAGTTCAATATGATTTTAATTGTAGTTTAAACGTAACTTATGGATTTTGAATTAAAGTTTGAAGTTAAGCTAAATTTATTGCAGTGCTTGAATTAAGTTGTCGCCAGTTATTAGTTGTGCAACGACTAGTGAAATTGTTTGGCAATCAATTGTAATATGAAAATTGGCAAAAACTGAGAGTGATCATGATACAGATGTTAAGCATATTTGATGAAATTGTTTTTTAGATCAATCCTGATACACGTACGTGGCTGGTGGACAATTTTTTTGACAGATTGCCAGTTGTCTAGATTTAATTTGGACGTTGGACAAAAAACGCTCTTTAACCGGCTAATGCAGTGTTGCCACCTGTACATCTGTAAATATCCCTGTACAAGGAGCTTAATTCTTTGCCGATATAGCCTCCATGGTCATTCCATTGCTTAAGTTAGTAAAGACATTGAAAATGGTAGATAAAATTGAATTGAGTAGTATCGCATATCTGGAACTGATCAGGAGATTTATAGGCGTTTGAGGACCATCATGATTGCATCCTGTTTGAAAACTATTAGTAAAATCTCGGTGGTACTGTGGTGTTGTCTCATGACAAAGATATATATCTTATCTCAATCTTTCTTATAGGAGTTATCTTCTTCTAATCAGTTGGAACAGCCCTGTTGAAGTGAAAATAGGATCTGTCCTTAGTAGCTATTCTGTGGATTTCTATCTGTAAAGAAAGAATTGATCACCAAGGTTTTCCGAGATCAGTTTTATCAAACGAACCGAAATCGACACCACCAAATAACAACTCAATCCCCTACAACTTTCACCCAACTCCGGTTGCTTTTGTATTGCCTACAAAGGACACAAAAATGAGAGGTTATTGCCGCCACACAGCAGCCACAAAGGCAGAAGAAAGAGCTGGACAAAGAAGAGAAAAAACCGAAGGCAATAGCACGAAGCAGAGGAAGAGCAGCCGGTAATTTTTCTTCGAGGCAATAACTTGTTTCTCAAAGCAAAGAGGCTGCCCGTATATAATAGTACATTAGGCTTTTAGGTCAAGTAATGGATTAGGCGCAAAAGGAGACAATAGATAACCAATAAGTGGGCCAAATACTATAAGCCGTCCAAGGAGTGAAGGCCAGGCCATGAGCAGCTCTAATTGAATTAGGCTACTTCCAATAACCCAAAATAGTTATAGGCTTGGGTCGTTCCATTTAAGGTGTCGATATTTCACTTCAGTCATTTGATCGATACTAGCTGAATAACTAATGATTTAACATCATTGTCTGGGGAGTTTATTGGGTATCAATACCCAACACTATCTAGCCAATTGGCCCCACATATGAGAGTTCGTCTACCAAGGTACTTGAGGGCTCTGATCTAGTTAGTCGGTGAGAAGTCAGCATGCTAGCTTGGGTTACAGTGGCTTGTCTACATTATCTACTTGTCTACTACATTGGATTAGACCTCTATAGCCATAACATTTTAGTGGTGAGGGAACAGTAGTAGATTTTAGTTAACGGAATTTTGCTTTTGCACAAAAATAATGTGTTTGCTGCAATTTTGTGCAATTTTTTTTTCCCTATTTGAATCAATTTGTTTTAAGAATAAGCATGTCCTTTGAATAAATTCGTATGACAAGATATAACATTATTTGAAATATCTAGCTGCATGAGCTCAGCTTGAAATATCCAACTACGTAGATGTTTATGCATGATCTAGAATACAAGATTTCTCGCGATTATGTTTTGACTAGTTTATATTGTGACATTGCAGAGTTGATTTGGACTTTCCCAAGATTGAAGTCAGATTTCACCATTTGACAGTTGAATCTTCTGTTCACCTTGGTAGTAGAGCTTTGCCTACAATTCCAAATTTTGTATTCAACATGACTGAGGTACACTAGTAGGTTATGAGTATCCTAATAGTGGCTCGATCGATTGAAATATTTTTATCATCTGACTTTTCTATTTAATTTTTAAGGCTTTGTTCAGGCAGCTAAGGATATCCTCTAGTCGAAGAAAGCTGAGAATTTTGGATGATATTAGTGGGATAATTCGACCAGGAAGGCATGTAATGATTACATTTTCACATTGTAATATCTGGTTTGTATTAGTTCCAAGTATCTTATTACGTGTTAATTTATCTTGTAGATTAACTTTATTATTGGGTCCTCCAAGCTCTGGAAAAACAACACTGCTGCTTGCCCTTGCTGGACGTCTTAAATCCAATTTGCAGGTAATAAAAATCTTTTATTCATGTTGTAATTTGGTTATGATATCATAGTCATCCAATTGCATGCTAAATGAAACCTTTTGATTTCCTCCTCCTCAAAATATACACTGAAACCTGGACTTCTTTAAAGATGTCAGGGGAAATAACATATAATGGACATGGTCTGAATGAATTTGTTCCCCAAAGGACATCTGCTTATGTCAGTCAACAAGATTGGCATGTAGCAGAGATGACAGTAAGAGAAACTCTTGACTTTTCTGCACGATGCCAAGGTGTTGGGTTTAAATACGGTAAGCTCAGTTAAACTCGGTGAATGTCATTATAGATTACCTAGAATCGGACCTTAAAACTTGTAACAGATATGCTTCTGGAACTTGCAAGAAGAGAAAAGATTGCTGGGATTAAGCCTGATGAAGATCTTGATATATTCGTGAAGGTAATATTTCTCAGTAGAGCATTTTTTGTTATACCAAGATTTATCCTTTCTTGAGTTGATTTCAATGAATACATTTTAATTTTACAGGCGTTGGCTCTGGAGGGGAAGGAGATGGGACTTGTTGTGGAGTATATTTTAAAGGTATTTTCGGGATGTTAACCATGGTTGATGAAAGTGGAATTGCTGCCATGACACTGGTCTTGCTTGCTTACACTTTCTTACCACTGCACATTTATGATGGCACAATTTCTTGGTCTTACATCTTACTGGAAAGTTTGGAGTTTCTTCCTTATTATTTACTTCTGGATGTTTTGAAGCTTCACCGTGGGACACTGGAACATAACATAACTCTGAAATAAATAGGCTTCGAGAAAGATTTAGCAAATTTATTAAATATTTTTAGATAACAAACGGTAGAGAAATATGAAACATTATCCAGCATAGACAGTTAGAGGCTTCTGGGGTTTGTTATAAAGTCCTTAAGATCTTGGGTATGACTGTCATTTGAGCCGCTCCATGCTCATCACTTTGATTTGATGTACATTTCCAGAAAATCAAGCCCCTATTTATAGGACCGGTTGCTGACCCTCGCCCCACTCACCCTAGGCACTTGTCACAGCACCATTGGGCACCTTTTATTTAACCCGTGCATGCGCTCCATTGGCACATGTCTTGGCATGTTTGCATGTGTGCCACTTGGTGCATGCATGTCAAGTGTCACTCGTCAGCAGCTGTGCAGTTGACGACATCTTACTCTTTGATTAATCTAATAATTTATTTATAAATTATTTTCAGTTTCTGTGTTGAGTCTCTAGGTTTTAAAACATTTCTACCATATCTCTTCAATGGATTTTTCTACTTATACATAAAAAATGTACGTAATGAATTACATAATATGACGTGGAGGGAAAAGATTGGATGAAAAAGTTGATAGTGTTTTAAACTGGCAAATGATAAAGTGTCATGTGACGTTATGTAATCCTTATGTAAATCTTGATGTACATGTAGCATGAAGTCCATTTTACCAACTTTAGACGTGTGAAGTGTGAGTTAACTCTCCAAAGACCCCTTTTATACATGTAAAGTACAAATTTAGATATATGAAATCCTTTTTGGCCTTTATCTTTGGTCCTAACTCCTTAACAAATTTTGGATGGCTTTCCTTGTCTACAACCATTGTGTATGTTTAAAGCACCCATGAGAGGCCAAAGTCTCTCTTGGACATGTAAAGGTCTTCTAAACTTCCTCATTTCTTTACGAAACCCAGACGAACAATCCAAAACTCTATTACACTTGTTAAACTCCTTTAGGTTGATTCTTCCTTTCTTATCTTGTTTTCTCACTCCTTTATTAAGTGCGACCTATTAAGTTCGCTACCATATGTTATCATGCATCACTTGATTGACATAAGCAGATATCCCCTATCATGTTTCGTTACAAGCTTTCTGTTTGTGTAACTTAATAGATATGCATAATTTATTGTAATCTCATGAAAACTCACATGGAAAACAACTCGTTGTTATAGCTGGCAAATATGACATATGAATCCTTTTCATAGTTTGGCATACTCAATTTAGTTATACTTGTACATTGAGCATGGTTTGCTTATTGTCAGCTATTATGCAGTAATTTGAAATGATAACTAGGCGACTTAGATCTGAGTGCCATTATGTACTAACATAAAAATCACAAAGATTTTAGGGTTGGACCATTGTGCGGACACACTGGTGGGAGATGAAATGCTTAAAGGAATCTCTGGGGGCCAAAAGAAGCGTCTTACGACAGGTACATGGATTAAAATCAAGCACTTTGGATCATTGAAACGTGAGCTGACTTGGCATATCTATTTGGCAGGTGAATTATTAGTAGGTCCATCAAGAGTGCTATTCATGGACGAAATATCAAATGGTCTGGACAGTTCTACTACCTACCAAATCATTAAGTATCTAAGGCATTCAACCTGTGCACTAGGTGGAACCACAGTGATTTCTTTGCTTCAACCAGCTCCCGAGACTTACGAGCTATTTGATGATATTATTCTCTTGTCTGAGGGTCAGATTGTATACCAGGGCCCCCGTGGAACCGCTCCTGAATTCTTTGCTTATATGGGATTTTATTGTCCAGACCGAAAGAATGTTGCGGATTTCCTTCAAGAAGTAAGCATCAGAAAACCTCTATGAAAAATCTGCTCTTTTGGATTTTAATTTTACTCAAAGTCTGTATCTTGTAGGTTTTATCGGAGAAGGACCAAAAGCAATATTGGGCCATTCCTGATTGCCCACACCAATACATACCAGTAGCAAATTTTGTTGAAGCTTTTCGCTTTTACAGTACCGGGAAGAATTTATATGAGGAGCTAGATACTCCATTTGATAAGCGCTATAATCATCCAGCAGCCTTGTCAACTTCTAAATATGGGGTCAAGAAAATGGAACTTCTCAAAACCAGCTTTGACTGGCAGCTGCTACTTATGAAAAGGAATTCATTTATTTATGTTTTTAAATTTATTCAGGTAGTATCAAAATAAAATTTCGTAAAGAATTCATTTGTAGATAGAGATTCCCTCATATGAAAAATGTTTGAGTGATGTAATTAAGATTCTTGCCAAATAATTATTGATCCACACGCTAATGCATAAGTTCAATGTTTCGTTTGTAGCTCCTTTTGGTTGCTCTGATTACCATGACTGTTTTTTTACGGACAACGATGCACCATGACACGATTGATGATGGAGGGCTTTATCTGGGAGATTTATATTTTTCGATGGTGATTATTCTTTTCAATGGCTTTACGGAGGTTTCCATGTTGGTTGCTAAGCTTCCGGTTCTTTACAAGCACAGGGACTTACACTTCTACCCATGTTGGGTTTATACATTACCATCTTGGGCTTTGAGTATTCCAATTTCACTGATTGAGTCTGGTTTTTGGGTGGCAGTTACATACTATGTAGTTGGGTTTGATCCAAATATTACCAGGTGAATTTCAATTTTTAAGTTCCACACAGATAATAATATATTTGACCACAGCAAGATCTGCCTTTAATACATCGAATTGCAGATTTTTTCGACAGTTTTTCCTGTTTTTCTTTCTGCATCAAATGTCTCTGGCTCTTTTTCGCCTGATGGGCTCCTTGGGCCGTAATATGATTGTGTCAAATACTTTTGGATCCTTTGCCATGTTGATAGTGATGGTTCTTGGAGGATACATTATTTCAAGAGGTAAACTTATCATCTATAGCCGCCTTGTCCAACATAATGGCTGCATTCCCTTGAAAACCCAAATATTGATCTTCTATCTCCTCTATGACTTTGATACTTTGATAGATCGGATCCCTGCATGGTGGATCTGGGGTTTTTGGATTTCTCCACTGATGTATGCTCAAGATGCTGCTTCTGTGAATGAATTTCTTGGTCATTCTTGGGATAAGGTACATACTTATACTCGAGCATTTGAGCTTAGCTCTTACATATAAGAACTTGATTAATGATTTGGTGGCACCATCAGAAGGAACAAGGTTTAGGAGAGAATATATATGTGCATTGATATACTTTTGAATGATCACTCTTCTTCATCTGAAAAATGTTTTTGAAGTTGGTGGAAAAGAACAAATGCTAAATTAATTGAGATGGTAAGGGGCTTTGTAGTCCATCTGCTTGAAGATGTTGACCACTTTCCTTCCAACAACATATATGAATACGATAAGATCAATACTAAAAATCATGCACAGCAGTTCCAAGGGTTTTTCCAGCTGAATTCTATGAAGAATCAATATGTAAAGCTCGTTTTGAAGGTGGTCATTTTCTTTTTTTCCCTGGAAATGATTAGAGACATATCTTTGTCTAGTTGTACAGAATTAAAGACAATTTTCAGAATACTCAGTGAAAATTAAAGATCTTTTAAAAATTGAGTAGCTTTATAAGGACAATACTCTGTTGTTAACTTGGCAGAACATGTTTTCGTACTGAGTACATGATTTTACGTGAGACTAAGAGGCATCTCTTCTGAATAATATTTCATTTTATTTTCATCAAAATGAATTAGCAACATTTACATGATTTGTCCATGTAGAGAAGTGGAGACAACTCAAATTTATCATTAGGAGAGGCACTGCTTAAGTCACGCAGTCTGTTTCCAGAGAGTTATTGGTACTGGATTGGTGTTGGCGCATTAATCGGATATATAATTCTATTCAACATCCTTTTTACCTTCTTCCTTTCCTACCTGAACCGTAAGTGATTCCCTCCTCAAATGACTCCTAATGCCCATTTCAATCCATGAGGCATATAAATATTCAGGAGAGGAAAACTAATATCTTTTTTTGGTTCCTTTTATTTTCAAATTCTTGAAGCTTTGGTGAACCATCAGGCAGTTGTTTCTAAGGAAAAGCTTAAGGACAAAGACCGGAACCTGAATGGACAACCAGCTATTATGCAGCTAAGAGACTTTTTACAGTATTCAGGCTCATTAGCAAGTAAGACATACATGGTCGGTCTCTTTGTTTGTGCATGGGTGGGGAAGGCATTACCTTTTGTGTGTACAATCTAGTCTTTCTATCTAGGGTCCTTTGATGGATGGAACTTCTTTACTAACAAAATGCTCACTTTTCTTTGTTACTCAGGAAAAAGTTTTAAACAAAAAGGCATGGTGCTTCCTTTTCAACCACTTGCTATGTCATTCAGCAATATAAATTACTATGTGGATGTACCCCTGGTGCGTAAAGCACTCCCATTTCTTCTCAAGCATCATTTGTTCAGTCTGTTTTTCCTTAATTACATTTTATGATCATTATTTCAGGAATTGAAGCAGCAAGGAGTATTAGAGGACAAACTGCAATTATTGAATAATATTACTGGAGCATTCAGACCTGGGGTGCTGACTGCATTGGTTGGAGAAAGTGGTGCTGGAAAAACCACACTCATGGATGTATTAGCTGGCCGAAAAACTGGAGGCTTTATAGAAGGGAGTATCAAAATATCTGGTTTTCCGAAAAAGCAAGAGACTTTTGCTCGAATATCAGGTTACTGTGAGCAAAATGATATTCATTCTCCCTGCTTGACTGTTCTTGAATCTCTTCTGTACTCTGCCTGGCTACGTTTGGCATCTGACATTGATTTGGAAACACAGAAGGTACACTAAAATTCATCTGGTGTTTTTTTCATTCTAGACACGAGGTGACTTTTGAAGGATCATAATTTCAGGCATTTGTTGAGGAGGTAATGGAACTTGTGGAGCTTGTTCCTTTGAGAGGAGCTTTGGTTGGTCTGCCAGGAGTCGATGGACTGTCAACAGAGCAAAGAAAACGTCTCACCATTGCTGTTGAACTGGTAGCCAATCCCTCAATAGTATTTATGGATGAGCCCACATCAGGGCTGGATGCAAGATCTGCAGCCATTGTGATGAGGACTGTGAGGAATATAGTAAATACTGGACGAACAATTGTTTGCACAATCCATCAGCCCAGCATTGACATCTTTGAATCCTTTGATGAGGTTGCTTATTTTCTCAGAAATCTTTGACATCTTTTCAATCACTCGAAGGGTTAATAATTTTTCTTTTGTTACTTCATTGGAATAAATTGTTTTGTAGCTTTAACATCGCCTGATCGTTGTTTCAGCAATTGGACACTCAGTCAATCTTTTTCTACTTGTTGGCAATGAACTTTTTGGCATCTTTATTCAAGATTCTTACAAATAACTGATTCTTCAGTTCTCTAATAGTTTCTGGCAATCTCGTCTCATACTGCAGCTTTTACTTATGAAACGGGGAGGAGAGCTCATTTATGCAGGTCCACTTGGTCCCAAGTCTAGCAGCCTAATTGAGTATTTTGAGGTCAGATATTGATTTGCATTTGGAAGATTGAATTATTAAGCAGTTATTGAACGTTCACATTCTTTACGCTTGCTATGTAGGGAGTTGATGGTGTGCCAAGGATCAGACCTGGACATAATCCTGCTACATGGATCCTAGAGGTCACATCATCTGTCGAAGAAGCCCGTCTTGCTGTTGATTTTGCTGAAATTTACAGAAGATCACAACTTTTTCAGTATGCTCTCTTTCATAATACAAACTTTGCCTCTTGAACTAGCTTTTTCATAATTTATTGGTCTTTATGTTTCAGGTATAATAAAGAGTTGGTAGAGAGGCTAAGCAAACCAAGTAGCGATACAAAAGATCTGCATTTTCCCACCAAGTATTCTCAGTCATATTTTGATCAGTTTGTGGCTTGCCTTTGGAAGCAGAACTTATCTTACTGGCGAAACCCTCAATACACTGCAGTTCGATTCTTCTACACATTAATTATATCACTAATGCTGGGAACAATATGCTGGCAATTTGGTTCAAAAAGGTTTACCCATGACGTGATCTTCTATTTGTTTAGATTAGACGCATGGATTCTACTTGTCAGAGATAGGGATAACTTAATTACTAATAAAAGATGTCAATAGATAATCGTCATATATTGACATCCTTTCTTTCCATTTAATTACTTAAACCGTCACAAAATGGGGCCTAAGTTTATTTGGTTTCATACATTGTAGGGACACGCAGCAGGACATATTTAATGCTATGGGATCCATGTATGCAGCGGTACTATTCATTGGAATAACCAATGCCACTTCTGTTCAACCAGTTGTTTCTGTTGAAAGATTTGTTTCATACAGAGAAAGAGCTGCAGGAATGTATTCTGCATTACCATTTGCATTTGCTCAGGTGTTGTATCTGGTGCTCTTTTGAAACATTACAGCTCTGTTTATTATATTTACACACGTTTGGTATGCAGTGTACAACAGGATGTCCACTTGTCCAGTATAATGAGCAGAATTTTAGCTTATTTTCTTAATCACTGTGCAATCTTCCTACCGAAGGTGCCATTAATCTTTTTGCATGGTCAATGATACTAATCTCATGTGGTGCAGGTCGCTATTGAGTTTCCTTATGTATTCATGCAGTCGCTAGTTTACTGCACAATATTCTACTCAATGGCCTCCTTCGAGTGGACTGCTTCGAAATTTATTTGGTACATATTCTTTATGTACTTTAGTATGTTGTATTTCACCTTTTACGGGATGATGACTACTGCTGTGACTCCCAATCATAATGTGGCTGCCATTATTGCTGCCCCTTTCTATATGCTTTGGAATCTCTTCAGCGGATTTATGATACCTTACAAGGTAATAAAATTATCTCCTGCTGTTGTTTCACTTGAAGAATCATGAACAAAGAGAGTATAATTAAGCTCTTCAGAAAGAAAAAACACATCACATTCTTAGGTATTACAGATTCGACCAAGAACAGTAACTCTTGTTTCTGAAGACCTAATGAACTGAAGTATCAAGTAATGACAATGCCTTATTTATGTGAGAATTATCTACAATTTTTCTCATTTTCGTTTAATATATATTCATCTGTCATTCATAGAAATACAAAAAACTGCAATTGATGTTTCCTCAGGCAATGTGAATGTTAGAATTATAGGATTACATCGTGATCTTAGTTTCACAATGCAGTCTACATTTTAGTCTAAGTCAATGTACCCTTCTCTGACTGGGCAGTCCACATGTTGATTCTGTCGTGCAAAAGTTTTGGTAGTTTCATTTTTATCCATTTGGGGAGTAAAATCAAATTTCGTCATCCATTGGTTTCACGAGTATACTGGGCATTCCATATAATAAACCAGGTCAATCTATATATATTACTACATGTATATAAATGATATTTAGAGGAACCATCTCTTTGTGCACTAGACATGCGGGGTAAAACTACCAATAGAGATTAAAATTAATCCAGAACATAATCAACATGTATAAGGAAGCTCAAAATAAACTACCAAGTCTTTAACATGCTGAAAGATTATATGCAGCTGATTATTGCTGAAATTGAAAACGCATCATATTCTCAAGCATTACATGCCTTTTTCTGCAATTACAGAGAATCCCTATATGGTGGAGATGGTATTATTGGGCAAACCCTGTAGCCTGGAGTCTGTATGGCCTTGTTGCTTCCCAATATTCTGACAGTGATAAACTTCTGAAGCTCTCAGATGGGATTCATACAGTGTCAACAGAGCTTTTAGTGAAGAATGTTTTCGGATATCGGCATGATTTCATTGGAATTGGGGCTGTTATGGTGGTTGGATTTTGCTTGTTATTTGCAGTCATCTTTGCTTATGCAATCAAATCTTTCAACTTCCTGAAGAGATGATTGGTAAGAAGTAAATGGTAGTTGATCCTGGCGTCATAAATAATTTTTCCGAAATTTTGAATTTTGTGTAAAAATAAAATGTGATTCGTTTAAAAGTGGAGAATATATTTAGATGATTCTTGTCTAATGTTGTATTGTAGAATTGGATGAAAGAGAGTATACGTGTAATAAGGTGTGACGTGACGAATTGTATTAGTATGTTGTTTACTTCCATTTATATGGATGAAATGGGGTACGCAAATTGTACGTCATTTTTATGATAATCAAATAGTTGGTCACATACGCCAAACATCCCACTCTCACCTCCGATCTCGATCCACCACGAATACTTAGATTACAAATCAACCAAATATTTTCTAGATTGAAAACTAAATCAAACAAACACATTTAATTAATAATTTCCGTAAAAATAAGTTCTCGACAATTTAATTGACTAGAATTTATTTTTTTTCCAAACAAATTCCATGCTAGCAATCAAACGTCGTGCCTTATACAACATCATTATAAACAGTATCTTAACTTCGTTTTTCTTATTTATTATAGTCATTCTCCATCCAAAACATGGCATAAAAGAATATCAGCAGAAGATCAAATTGCAGTCTGAAACGGTAACTTTCAAGAACAAAAAATGCTTTTAAGAGATTAGACTAGCTATTCACATTACAAACACCACATAATAATAAAGGAATGGACAACGATAGATTTCTTACTAAGATACGAAGGTAACTTACAAAACATAAACTCGTCTACTATCTGAAATCAGAATCCCACTCCATTTACGCAAAAAAAGATACTTGCAAATCAACTGTTTAGGAGCGGGAGCAACAATCTTTCAACAAAAAAACTCGCACTAAAAATATAGATCCGTATCTTCAATCCCATCGCATAGGGCACCATTTAGTGCAAGCAAAAGTATTGTACTATCAGTTTTTACTGCTGTATTGATGTTTGATTGTGAACAAAACTAACAAAGGCACGATAGTCAATCCCACCCAGTTGCAACAACAGAACCATAATCATTTCCATAGCTGTTTGAACCTGCATGAAATGAATTGTTGCTGAAACCAGTAACATCAGCACCAACAGGGACGTCGTAAGGAGCAAATTGAGAAGTTTCTATAGCAGAAAAGGGATATACACTCGCTGTAGTACTATTAGCATAATGGCTAGAGAAGTCCCCATTACCACTATTGACATCGCCACTTCTATAATCATAACCAGCAAATTTGTTGCCTACAGAGCGCTTAGATCTACCATTAGCGGACATGAAAGTTGTCTCAGCATATTCCTTTAGCCAAGTTGGGATTTCTTGATTTGCTTCTTTCATCAGTTCAACAAGGTCTTTTGCAAGAGGAGCATTCTTCTCACTGAAAAATGCTGTGGCCAAACCAGATTTCCCAGCACGTCCTGTCCGACCTATCCTGTGAACATAATCATCTATAGCCTTTGGTAAATCAAAATTTATAACATGAGCAACATTAGATACATCCAATCCCCGTGCAGCAACATCTGTCGCCACCAAAATTGGAGTGAGTCCATTTCTGAATGATCTCAATGCCCGTTCTCTCTCCTTCATCCATTAAAAGAAGGCAAAAATGTATCAGGGAACATTTTCAGGGAATTTTTCTGCAAATCAAGCAAGATACTTGTTTGCGTATTAAAGGAACATACGTGCATGCCAACACGCTGAAGGTAAATAACGTGGCTAGTTTATAAAAAGGAATCTAGATTTCACAACATTTCTTTTAAATCAAACTTGTTATAGGCAATATCTAAAAAATAAACAAAAGTAAAGAATAATATTATAAGATTAAAAACAACATTTTCCATTTAGCATGGAAAAGTTAGTACTAAGAGAAGAGACACTCATTTATGTTTACCTAGGAAGCACTGATACGAATGGAAGTGTCGGTTATAACATGACACTGACAAACCGAAACACAATAATTCAAAAAAATACAGATAACATGTCCCAAGACTAAAATAAAGTAATATTAAAGTTTTTTTTTTTAATGATTTTATATTATAAAGTAAATTAATTTTTGTTATTTCCGGCGTGCTGACAATGTATCCTCCAAAACGTCAGAAATGTATGCCCCGACACGTCGACAACATACCCAAATGTACAAAACAAAAAAGAATAATTTGGACACGCCACCTGACCAATCTAACACGTGTCGGTATCATGTCGGTGTCAAAACACGTATTGGCGTCAAAATGCGCATCGGCGATATGTTGGTGTTGTGTCAATGTCCAAACCATGTGTAGGAAACCGACTTACCGGTTCCGTGAGTGTACGTACATCCTAGAATCTCTCCCAAATAACAAAAATTGGAAAAATATTAAACAAATTTTCCATGCCAGTCAGTTCTATTCAGCTGTGGAGATGGTCTAAGACAGAATATAAATTACATAGAAACTGTATGTACTTGAAGGAAACGTGTTGAATGCAAGCCCAACTAAGAAAAATGTCAACATAGGGCAAACCTTTCAGTTAGACATTCCAAAAATGCCTAATACATCGAGAAACTTATCAAGAGAGACTAAATTACTAACCATCTGAACTTTGTCACCGTGAATGGCAGTAGAGAGAAAACCTTTTCTGCACAGCCAGCGTTCCAGCATATCAGCTCCTTTCTTTGTTTCAACAAAAACAAGGGTCAAAACATCCTGCAAAAATATAATTTCACTAGATCAGCCAACTAGAAACTTATAGTTCAAGGTTAGAAAAGAGCAGAAATCAGGTGGAAACTACCTTTCCTGTGATCCCATTTGTCTTCTGGGAATGAAGAAGATTCATCAAATGATCTCTTTTGTCCACTTCAGGAACAAATTCAACTCGTTGAACAATGAGATCAGTGCTTGAGCCAACCTTCCCAGCAGCTAGAAATATGTAGTTTGATAGAAAATCCGATGCAAGCCTCTGAAAGAGTGAATGGCAGAAAAATTAATAGAACAATATGACAAACGAAAGCCAAATTTGTTGAAGGCACGGAACTCTTCACTAATTATTCAACACTTCATCCACTAAGACCATCAAGGGAGCTAATATAACATTGAAGCTCTTTTCAAAATGAAATACAGATAACAATTTTATTGCTATTTAATCGTAGGATATAATCAATATATATCATTTGTTGTAAACCGCTATTAGTGAATGGAATGCACAAAACGGGACAAAATATGAAAAGGTCACATTCGATTCAACCATTGTGGAGAGTAAACAATGAAACACAGTAATTCATTTTTCACTAATTAATTAGAAACATGAGAGAACAGGGATTGGCAAACAAACTTGTATTTCAGTAGGAAATGTTGCACTGAAAAGCAATGTTTGCCTTGCACATGGCGGAGGCATCTCCATTTGCTGAACAATCCTTCGAACCTGGGGCTCGAAGCCCATGTCCAACATTCTGTCAGCCTCATCAAGAGCCAAATACTTGACATTCTTCAGTGAAACCCTCTCTCTTTCTACCATATCCACCAAACGGCCAGGGGTAGCAACTAAGATGTCCACACCATTTCCCAGATTGCGTAGCTGTAGAAGCAAAAATAGCAGTTGAAAAGAGTTAGTACAAGAGCCAACCTAGAAAGGCTTGACTGGATTATCTACAATGGAAATGTCAATTATTTTCAAAAAGTAGAATGCAGAAATGTAAATGATGAGGAATGACAAAGGGAAAGCTTGTGAAAAATATAAAAAGACATTCTTGTTGTTCTTCACAATCCCTGTTGCTGTTACCCAAGATTGTGATTAACTAAGAACAAAACCAAAAAATATTTTTAATGAAAATTTAACTTAAGATCGTGATTGACAAAATGTCATCACAAGATATACAAGTATTACTACTACATGGAAACTACTTCGACAAGAAACCCATGAAGTCATTGTGTCCCGTCTTTGCTATCTAATTTTATCATCTTACTATCAAACAGTCCACTTAAACCATTGTAACTCAACAATTAACATATACACTAATCAGAATTTAGAAAGAGCGGTTAACATAAACCAACAGCCAATAACATGTACTACATAATCATGCAAGTTTCAGATGCATAGAAAAGCCTTCAAACAGGTAATAGCATCAGAAACCAAACCTGCTGGAAAATTGGAGCCCCGCCATAAACAACCACAACCTTGACTCCAGTTTGATAGGAGAACTTCTTTGCCTCCTCGTGTATCTGGGTCACACACAAATCCCGTCAAACAAATCAAAACTGTAGTCATTGACATTCTACTGAAATGTCATCCATCATACTCAAAATTGAAGTGAAAAACCAACAGCAGTAAAAGAAATCTTCACATAATAAAGGCCAGAAAGAAAAGACATGCAAATATTTTTGGAGAGGAATGTAACAGTAACTCACATAAAAACCAAACATACAAACCCCACTCCACGCCACCCTTTGCCAAAAAGTATAAACACAAAATACCATTATTCATTACAGTAAATTAAAAAAAAAAACATGCGAACCCCACAAAAAAAAAAGTATGAACTCAAAAAGAAGCAATCACCTGACATGACAGCTCTCTTGTAGGAGCTAGTATGAGAGCCAGTGGACAAGCTATGCCGTGAGCATTACCAACCCTCTTGTACTTCTGATTATCCATAAGGATCCCGCTGATAATGGGAAAGCAAAACGCTGCCGTTTTACCGGACCCAGTCTGGGCGCATGCCATCAAATCCCTCCCGGCCATGGCCACTGGAATGGCGTACCTCTGTATGGGCGTGGGCTTCACGTACTTGCACCTCTTTATGTTGTCAATCAGAACCTGGCTCGAGAAACATATTTCAGAAAACGAAGTCACGGGTGGAGGTATGTTAGTGCCAGACGCCTCCACCGGCGTATCATCGTACACACTTGCATTCATCTTTGAAGCGGCTTCATCTTCTTGGGTGATCTCTATCTCGTTGAATTTCTGAGAGATATCAAGTGGGAAGTTGTTGGGATTTTCATCGTGGAAATAGCCACCAGGACTGCCACGGCAACGTCCCCGACCGCGTCCGCCATCACCTGCACCTCCACGGCCACGGCCACGGCCACGGTATGAGGTGTTGATCATGATGTTCTCGTCACGGCGGAAAGGCGGTAGATAAGTGGGTTGTTCAGGACGACCCGAACGGTTCAACACGGCTGCTGAATCAGTGAACCACGGTGGCGACATTGTGAAATATCGTAGTAAATGCTACAGTTGGAGTGAAAAGAGGTTTCTGATGAAAAGGGTTTTGAATACAGAGAAAATAACAAAAAAGGACACTGAAAAAGCTACAAATGCAGAGAGAAAAAGGTGTTAAAAGGGGTGGGAAAGGTTCAGAAGAAGAACCCTAGAAAAGGCGAGAGTGGGATCGTTTTGTACAGAAAAAACAGCCATTACTGGTAGTTGTATTTAGCTTGTAGTTAGGCGTGGATTACTAAGGCATTTTAGAGAGAGAAAGAGGACTTTATGAATCCCTCCATTAATGGAGTGGAGATTGGAGAAGATCGTTATGGAGAAGATGGAAAGGTGGGAAGAGTGTAAGATCAAAAGACTTTACAATAATGGACCTCATTTTCTGGCGCGTGACTTTTGTACACACACAAAGCATGCTTGGCTATAAGCCCATGTTTGGTTGAGATGAAATTTCATTGTTTTTGTGAAAAATGTCATTATCTTTCTTTCTTTTTTTTAACATTTTCATCCTTATTTTAACATTCCATTACACAAAATGTCATTTTCATCAATTTTCTCAATTAAAATTAGGGGTGTCCAAAAGTCCCGAACTAAACCGGACCGAACTGAACTCGAACCAAATCGAGCGGTTCTTCACAAGTTAAATACCCGAACGGGTACCCGAATCGAGAACCGATGGGTATAGTCGGGTCTCGGGTCTAGACTAAGAACCGAAGAACCGAATGAGAACCGAAACTAAATAATTTTTTTTATTTTATTTATTGAATTAATTATTTTATTTTATTTTTTCTAAATAAATTAACAAATTAATTAATTCAATCAGATCATTTCATAATTTTAA
>CAIGRS010070927.1:0-12260 GCA_903798395.1 Fraxinus floribunda | reverse complement strand
TAATCAAACTCTTCCTCCTTTGTTGCGATCTTCGGCCCCTTTCCAATCGAATTGGACTGTCAATTCGCCAAAAAGGAACAAACCCGAAGTTCCATTAAATTATTATTTTTCCTTCATCGGTGTTATTCTCACTCCCCATGACTATATATGGCAGTAATCAACACTCTTTTCATCTTCCCCTCTTCCTCAAACAAATCAGCAACTAATCTGTGCTTCTCACCCCTTCTTTCCAGCCCCTAGGCACCGCTCCCTACAACTTAAGTAGAGAGGAGCTCCAGTCAACTACTGGTGTGCAGACCAGCCCACTTCCCTTCACCCTCTTCCAGCTCCCTTTCTTTTTAGACCTACTCCTCTCATGTTGTTTTTCCCCTCTTCACTCAAACTCATTCCAAGCTCCTCCACAGCCATTAATTCAGCCATCGGGTCAGCAGTGGAAGTAGCCACTACCACTGTCCGACCCTTATCTCCAGCCCTACCATAGCTACTGTACCACTCCCATACCTTCTTCCATACTCACCGCCAGTGGCGAATCCAGGATCGTGAGTGAGCACAAGCAGCCATTGACCGTTAACAACCGCAATAATAACTAATACTGTGAGTTGAAATTAATTATATCGTAGTTCGAATTGTAATTGTGAATGTACGTTATGTACCCGTCTAATAATATTTATCGTATAAGAATTTCAAGTTTGAAAAATGGGTCCAATCACTTACTTTCAAGGTTCGATTTTTCTAATAATATCAATCTAACAGAAAAAATGACTATTTCATAGTTTTAAATATGACAAAGATTTTGTCGTTGAACGTGTGGTATTTATCCCTTTTGATAATTTTTTGACAATTAAATAGTCTCGAATGACAAAATTAAAACAAATACATTTTTGGGTTTCAGTAAATGTCAACTACCTTCGTTATTCTTTCACTCTTCAAAACATAGTTATCATATCCGATCCGATCCGATCGTTGACCCGAACATATTATCAGGAAATCGAATCGGTAGTTCAACTGATGCATTAGTTTAACTGCTGGGTCTAAGGTTGAAATTTTGTTTTCAAAAAATTAAAAGAAAGATGGAATATATCTATTACTTGGTAAAATTGAACATATATTCTTGTTACATATGATATCAACATCCGCCAAATGCCATAGTACTAGGATTGTAATCGTTGAGAGTTGAACTTAAGATTTTGATGCTGGAGTAAGACGAAGGTAGCCCATTGATGGTGCTAAGTACGATGAGTTGGTGGATCAGCGCAAAAATAGCAAGTCCTAACTTTTTAAACACGTTTTAGTATTTTGGTCGTAACTTTGGCTACGGTTATCGGAATCGCGCTCATAACCCCAATTTGGAAAGCTCTTTTTGGCGCACACATCGTGGTTATCCAGCTTTGCTCGATGTACATCGGTTTCGAGGGAAAACTCAGTTGTTTTCCCTTCCGAATTCACAATTTTAGTTATTTTTTGCTTTTTTGGTAATATTTCGATTGTCTTTTTAGAATAGATTATGAACTTGAATTGAGCCAGATTTTTGGGATATTATTTCTTTTATTACATATTTTCTTTTGGTATGAATATTGAAATTTTGTTATTTTTGGTAAAATTTCGATAATTATGATTTTTGAGCTATATAATCCGACTTGTGGGTTATTTCCGTTTATTGCATAATTAATAAAGATTGTTCTTGTTTGTTGGCATTTTATCTAGTTCATTCCCTATTAATTGTCCACTGAAACCTGCCTGCGTAGAATAATCGATATTCTGTCCGGCGTCATATTTCCCATTTCATTAATGGGGAATCTAACCAAACTAAACTACAACAGCTTCTTGGAAACAAAGGGAAATTATATATATATTTATTTATTTATTTATTTATTTCTTTATATAATCATTATCCCTTTGATAAAGTCACCTACGTAATGAACACAACTTAAAAATCTTTGAAGAATATTTTTGTCTAGAATTCCATCAAGGAATTTATCTATGAAATCTAAATTTCTTTGAATTGGAGTAATAGTTCGTAGATGAATGTTATGTCTTGTTTGACATAAAACTATCTTTTTAGCAAAAATCGCTAAACCATTATTTTTGATAACATGAATAAATGTAGTGAGATGCTTGAAATATTGTTTTAACCTTTCAGAAAAATTAGAACATCATGAATATAAACAATTATAAAATCTGAATAAGGATTGAAAATATCATTCATAATATATTTTTTTTTAAATTCAGAGGAAGCAATTTTAAGTCTGAGTGGCAAAATATTACATTCGTATTGTCCAAAAGGGACATTGAATGTAGTCTTATAGCAATCTTCTTTTTTAATTTGGATTTGCCAGAAACCTGAATTTATATCAAATTTAGAATAGATCACAACTTTGAATAACCTATTTAGTAGGTCTTTCATTTGATGTAATAATATCTAATCCATTAAAGACCTTTATTGAGAGATTTGTAATTGATAACTAAATGAGGGACTCCTCGTTAAATTTCGGCATAATTGTTGACATAAAATGCTAAACAACTCCATGGTGATTCACTTGGTCGGATAAGTATCCTTCATTGATACAATGTTTAAGTAATTTTTATTCATTTGAATGGGACGGAATTTTGTAGGAATATTTTATTCATGGAAATCATGCGTATATGGTAGGGACACTATATGCTTTTTCCTATTCCAAAAATAATTTGGAAGAGTGGAGCATACCTCTTCCTCGATACGCTTTTAAAAGAGATAAATTTGCTTTTGAAAAGAGGGATCTTTCAACCGTTTCTTGATTCGTTGCAATTTTATCTTTTCCTTGAGAAATTGAATATGTTTTTTTCTTAAAATTAATAATATTAATAATTTTTGAAATAGATGCTTCTTTCAAAGTATTTATATCTATGCAAGAATGAGCATTTGTAAATTTGAAAACAACTTCTTGACAAGAGTATTTGTAGTTAATCCTTTTGAATCAACTTGAAAAGGATAAATTCGAACAATAAAAGGAGTGCCAAGAATTACTTCTTGGTCTAATTCTTTGACAATATAAAATATATTTTTAAAACAAATATTTGAATTGCAAACATGAGCTTTTAAAAGTTTGTATAGAATATTCAATACTTTTCCACTAGCACCACAAAGAGGCACAGTGGTTTTTTCAAAATATTTTTGAAGGATTAATCTATCCTTAATACAATTTTGATATGCTCCAGAATCAATTAAAACTCTAGTATGAAGTTGGGCAAATGCAGAACTTTAAAGTTATGGGGGCACAATCGAACTTGTAAAGAAGTTGGAAGAAATTTTATAATAAAAAATTTACGTCCAAAAAAATCATACCCGATGTAATTTTGCATCCGAAAATTTACATGGGATATGACTTTTTCGGATGTAAATTTTGAAAATCTTTGATGTCATATTCCATATAAAATTCCTAATAAAATAATGAAAATTATATTGAGAAATTTGTATCGCAAAAATAATAAACATTAATGAAATAATTGATTTTTTTTAAATGCGAGTAAGAAGTCTTTCTTTAAAACTCACGTTTAACGTATTTTTAACAATTTTCAATATTGTTTGGACTATTCCATACGCCCATAATGTAGTTCTCGAAATAATGAGTTGGACGTTTTTCTTTAAGACTCACGTTTAACTATTTTCGATATCTATTTGGACTATTCGATATGCCCATAATGTAGTTCTCGAAATAAGCTTTGAGATGACATAAGCAATTTGTAGATTCGATTAGCGTACAATCGTCAGAGAATTTTTAAAATTAACATATTATCGAAATTCAAAATTATTGTGATTTTGCCCCTGTTTGGTGGCGATTAAAATCAATTTTTTAATAAATTTTGATTAAAAGTTAAATAGTTATGGATTCCATAAAACATGTTATTAAAATTAATTGTGAACTTTGATTTAGATTAAAGATTTCAATCGATACCTACCAAACATGATTAAAAAAAAAATTCTCAAAAGTTGGGGGGGAGGACACGTGACCCCCTGGGTCCGCCCCCTGATAATATCCATTTGACAATACCACTTTTGAAGTTGAATATGGCTAATACATTAACCTTTTCTTTTTTGAGGAACTTTTGAGGATTGAGAATAACCTTCTTCTTGTTCACAAGAGTCAGAATCATAAATGGTTTGATTTTCTTGTTCATTTTTCAAGAGAACTACTTCCATTCTAACATTTTTCATTTGATTTTGAAGAATAGAAATTTAAGATTTCATTTCATTGATCTACAACCTTAAATCAGAACTAGATGACTTGGAAAATTTTGAAGATTCAGCTTTAAATCTACTCATAATATTTTTAATACTACGAGGATCATCAAATTCATCAGGTTTTGAAGGAATACAAGATTTGAACTTTTTCTTTAGTTCTGAATTTTCAATTTTCTCAACTATTTCTTGAATAAGTTATTCTTCATTGGTAAGAACATTTATGGTTTTATAACTACAAATTTCTCTAGAATGATTTGAAGAGGTGGAAATATTCTTGATGTTGATAAACTATTTCTAATTTGGAATCAGAAGAATTGATAAGATTGAGGAGATCAAGCTTAATATCTTCATCTATTTGAGGATTATTAATATTGCTTTTCATAGGACATTTATTGGAACAATATCCTGTCTGCTTGCATTTCTAGCAAGTAACATTAGAATTTTTTGAAAACTTTTTCTTTGAAAATCATTTTTTAGAATATTTTTTTGAATAAAAAGGTACTTGAAAATTCTTTTCTTTTTGAAATATTTTTCTTCTTTTGTAAGAGGTAATACTTTTTCTTTTCAATTTTGAAGTAGGAATTATTTTCTCAATGCCATATTGTTTACAGAATGATCTAAGTTCTTTGCGATTTTCGGATCTTTCTGATTTTAATTTGGCTTTGAGTTTTAGATCATTGCAAAGTACAAGACCTTCTTTGTTGACAAAATGAATAATTTCTCCACATGTAAGTTCATCATATGAAATATTTTCTTGATATTGGCTTCTGATTGAAGTTCTTAATCTTTCTGCAAAAAGATTTGAAAGTCCAGATATAAATCTTTCTTTCC
This sequence comes from Fraxinus floribunda, assembly GCA_903798395.1. Lineage (NCBI taxonomy): Eukaryota > Viridiplantae > Streptophyta > Magnoliopsida > Lamiales > Oleaceae > Fraxinus > Fraxinus floribunda. Next base: position 7,210 of record CAIGRS010070927.1, on the reverse strand, counting down.
AATAGGATTTATCACAATCTTCACGTAATATGACACGAGCTAAAAACATGTCTTTATACCACTACAAATCATGAAGTTTTGAACATCAAAGATTCATGAGAATTGATTCATTACATCAACATGTACTCCGATAAAAAGTTTGATGATACTGTAGATAAGGACAGAGAAAAATGAGTTTAATTATTTTTAGAGTTCATTATATCTTGTTTTTCTTCTGAACTGAGATAATTATCTTACCAATTTTTGAGCTGACCTGTAAATCGTATAAACAAATTTAAAGTTGAAGTTTTGGGATCAACATTTTTTTATCTATATGCTTTCCAAGACATAGACATGACTTCTAAGAGTCGAACAATTTGATACTCTGTTAAACCATCAATATTCCATTCTGTACCACAGTCACAGTAAAAGAAATTTGAAATCTTGCTTTTTCTTCGAAAAACAAATCAAGAGCAGTATTTTGAGGATAATATAGAAGAATCTTTATTTTAATTTATTGATATGAAAATTCTCATTTTCATTTTCGACAAATTGAGATTCAATTTCGTCAATAGTATTGATATTTTTTGAAGGAGATGCTAGTTTAGATAATTGAGTTACAAGTTCCTTTAAAACTTGAGTCTCATTATCTAATTTTCCAATTTGAGGAATCATATTCGAAGGATGATGTTTGAATAAAACATTGAACACAGTTTTTCCTTTATAAGTAGATTTTGAAATAGGTTTCTCGGAAGCAGAATTTATTTCAATTATGTTTAACTGATAATATATAGATTGAAGAACAATATTTGTATAATTCTTCTGAGTTTGAATATTTTTAATATCTTTAGCTACTACTTCACAATCATCTGATCGTTCGCTAGATATCTTTTTGAGAAGGGATGTAAGAATTTCAGTGATGTAAGAATTTCAGTATTTCTTTGAGAAACTACAATTTCTTGCATGGGAGGGAGTAGTTTGAAAAGTATCACCCTTGGGTGTTTTCCAAATCTTTTTTGAAGAATTTGTATTTTGAAGAGTTTTTGATTTAGTAGGTTTTTTATTATAAAATTCGAAATATGCACACTCATAAAAACTTATATCCTCTAGAAATGCTTCAAAATCTTCCCTCTAAGAATCAATTTCTTCTTGAGAAAAACTTTTTTGAAATATTTTTCTACAACTTTTGACTTAAGAATTTTGTCAAATTTCTTCTATCAATAGTAGTTAAATTTCTGGTCAAGACTCTCTGAAGGAGGTACCATATGAGATAGAGTTGGAGAACCACGTTGTTCTGATTCAACTTCTTTATCACTTTGATAATGAGTTTTGGGATATTATGATTGAAATCAATTTCTTTTAAAGAAGATGTAGAAAATCTTGTAGGTTGAAAAGTATTATTTTTAGATCGATATTCTGATCTTTGAAAATTATTTGAAGATGAATGTTTATCAAGGATAACTTTGACATTTCCATCAGGAAAAGAAACAATTTGATTAGGAATTCTTCATAAAGGGGCTGGAATTGGATTTTGAGCATTTTCAAAACCTCATTCTAGTCTTCTAGCTTGAAGACTCCATGGATTACGCTTTGGAACCATAACATTTGAATGAAATGGATTTACTTCGACCAAAAGACTTTCATCTCTTGGAGAAGATTGAAGAGCATGAGTATTCAAATACTTTTAATATATTCGATATATTAAAGCAAAAGCTTTTGAACGACCATCAACATCAAAATTCTTTGTTTGAATTTGAAGACTAAGAGAATTGAGTATAGCTCCATCTTGAAGACTTATAGAAAAGTATGGATAACAATTTGAAATACTGAACCACTATCTAGGTTAGATTCGAGTATGGAAAGTAATGAATGTTCAAACCTTAAGAGTTTCTTGTCTCTTAGGGTTAAAAGAATAGGAATGTCCAGACCTAGTCTAAATAATTGTTTGATTACAATTTGAACAAATCAAACATGAAGATATTTAAATTTCTTCATGTGAACTTGTATAGCTTCTATTGAAAACAAATTAATAGAAATAGTTTGATTTTTGATTGGAAAAGTATGCTCCAGTATTTTGATAACATAATTTTGAATAAAATCAAATTTTCCTATCTCATAGAAAGAACTTTTATCTACCTTTGGGATAGTCCAGTTTTGAAGTCTTTGCTCTATTTGAGCTATTTGAAATTCATTTGAGTTAAAATCTTTTGATGCAGATGCAAATGTAGATGCATGATTTTGATCTAATTCTTCATCATTGTTTTGAGAATAATTTGAAATATCATCATCATTACTATTGGAACCAGTATTCTTACTAAACCAATTTGACATAAAAAAACATAATTGAATAGTAATAAGAAAACATCAATCTTACTATTGAAACAAAATGCTCCAGGTAAACTGATGCAGTGCAAAGTGTACAGTGGGACCACTAAACGCCTACTCCAGCAACACGGCTGACCAATGCTTCAGTAAACATCCATGCCTCTTACACCAACCTAACCTTTGACACTATGCAAACAATAGTTTGAAAGTATTCTCTCACACTACTCTCTTATGGCTTTGATACCAAATGGGGCCTAGGCTAGGGGAGAGGGACAATAGAAGTAAATGTTGATGGAAACGATGAATTTATTGATATAAAACTTCGAAATTATAAATATGAAAATTGATATTTGAAGATTACAAGATTGAATCTCGAATTTGGAAATTGTAAAATTCTTGAAGAAAGTTTAAAAATTACAAGGATAATTAAAAACTTTCTTGAAGTATAGTATCTTCCGCTCTATTACACTTGAAGAGTGTCTTCTCCTTCTGCCTTCACTTATAGTTGAAAATCTGGACTTGAAACCAAATTGAATTTGATTGAAGAATTTTGGAGATAACTTTTATCAGTCATTTGAATAACTTTTGAAATGCAATTGTAGCTACTTTTGACAATTGCAACCTCTTTTGATAATTGCTCTTTTGAAAAGCAATTGCTACCATAATTGAACCACCATTTTACTATTTCTCCCAGCAATTTGATATTTAGTTTAGTAAAGTTACTAAAGTTCTTTGTCCATTTTTGATAATTGGCATGATGAGTAATAGTAGTTTGTTTGGTGGCACACATGTTGAAAAGAGAATCCTTTAATTTTTGAACTGTATATTCTCTCAATTCATCAAGATAATTGGGCGATATAGCCATTTTGAATGGGTGTTCTTTTGAGTTTCTTCTTTAATTAATTCATCAATAATTTCTAGACCAAAACACATATCTTCACTGCTTTGTTCGTAATCTGATGGAGTTTGCTTGAGAAGAAGTTTCTTTTGAATCCTTTAAGTCTGATCTTTTTTATGAAGATTCTGCAAGAGCGGTAATTCTTTCTGAAACAACTTACAGTTCTTCTAGAGTTTTTCATTGACTAAACATGGCCAATAATCTTGATTTTTCTGTGAGGAAATCAACACTTTTGTCAAGTTCCTTTTTTGATAACTTTGGAATGCCTGCATTCCTCTGTTCTTCAATCCGTGAATTTACTACGTTTGGACAGTAATTAGTTTCATGAAATTTTGACAACCATTTGATTTTTAATCTCTGAATAACCTTTTTAACATGATATTCTTTTGAATAATTTGACAGTCCCAACAGAATATCCATGAGACCTTTAAATTATGAGCAAATTTGATGTAGGAGGATCCGAGTAAGACGAATTCGAGTTGTCAGATAGCTTATTGATGGCGCTGAGATACTATGAGTTGGTGGATCTATGTAAAAACGACAAGTAATTGACGATCTTTTCTAATTGGGGCCTTTTTTGACACATTTTAGTATTATGGCCATAACTTTGGCTACGGTTATCAGAATTGCACTCATGACCCCAATTTGAAATGCTCTTTTCGGCGCGCACGTTGGGGTCACCAACTTTGCTTGGTGCACATCGGTTTCGAGGTCAAAATCCATTGTTTCCCCTTCCAAATCCCTAATTTTAATTATTATTATTTTTTATTTTTTGGTAATATTTCGTTTGCCTTTTCAACATAGATTACGAACTTGATTTAAGCCATTTAGGATATTATTTCATTTATTACATATTTTCTTTTGGTATGAATATTGAGATTTTGCTATTTTTTTGTAAAATTATGATAATTATGATTTTATTAGCTATATAACCCGGCTTATGAGTTATTTTTGTATATTGGATGAATAATAAAGAATTTCTTTGATTTCTTGGCGTTTTCTCTTGTGTTCTTCCCTCCTGATGAAATCAGCTTCCAGAATAATCGCTATTCAGCTCAGCGTCAATATTGAAATAAAAGATTTTGTTGGGTTTTAAAAAGGTTTTAGCCTCTTTTTTGAAATGTTCGAACCATTGAAGAGTAAGACTAGGTAAAATATTATCTTCAAGTCCAAAATATTCGAAGCATTTTTGGAAAATTTGAAGAACAATTTTGATGAAAAATTATAAACCAAGAATGAGTAACTGGTCTAAAGTAAAATACATTAAATCATATTTCTTGGTAATCTAAATAATTGAAAGGAGATTCGGATCAATCGTTTTTTGAGAGACAATTCTCTTCTCTTTCCATAGGTCATGTCCCCAATCTTCAAATGACAGTACCCTTTGAATTGATATTTTAGAAAAATTAATATAATTTTTTTACTGATTTTTGAGTATGAGTTATTAAATGCACACCTTGATGGAAATTAGGCACCTCTAGGTCCTATTAGAAGCAGTCTATCTCTACCTATTAAAGTGTATGTATTCCATCGATTAACTTATTTACAAAATAATGATTCTAGGAAAATACAGTATTTTCATTGTATTTGTTTTGCAGGTTTCATTCATCTAAGAAGCTAATATGGATGAAGATACTTCCTAATTCATTTATGTTTACATGAAAATCATTGAAGTTCCAATATTTTGGAACTAGGGTTCATGTAAACTATAGTTTTACAAAAAAATAAAAATTAAATTCTTACTTGTGGTACCGCAACATGGTTAAGGAACTTGTGATTTTCCTTTAAAGATTATTGTTTCTCACAATTGATCAGGTTTAAAGCCTGAAATTTATATTTCGAAAAAAAATATTGCTTTTAAAATATTCTACGAACAATGATGGGTATGCAATGATACTAAATTTTTAAAGCAATTAATAATTATGGGTTGCTGATTAATTTTTTATATTACATATGGCAACAATCTAGTTAATATGTTACTCTTAAATGGTAAGAACTTGTTGCTTCTTTACACGGAATCATTGTATGTCGACACATTAATGGTTGGCCTATAGTTATATATATTGATGATACAAAACACTAAGATACATTAGTAAAGATTAATTTCCATGATGAATTTTTTTTTTTTTTGGACACGACTTTGGCATGTTAATGGTGAATACTGGCCTTTATATATAAATTAATAATATGAAATTTAGACTGATATTTATTTTCCGTAGCCATGGTATAGAGTAAAACCTGAAATTACCAAAATCTTTACGGTGAAATCTTTATTGATATTAGGAATACTAACATTTGTAGAAACAATGAATATGATGCCTAATGTTGTGGTATTGAATTATAATCAAGCTATCAAACCATGCAAATGACCAGTGACGGGCCAGAATCAAGGATTTAACTAATATAAGTCATGGATCTGAATTTCACAGAATTAAAAAAAATTAATATACAGATTGTAATGGATTTCTAACCATTACAATTAAATGATGTAAATCTTCTTTAGAAAATAAATAGGAACAAATAAAAATTTCAGTTCCATTTGTAGAATTGAACAAAATTACATTCTACAATATCAAGCAAATAAAAACCAAAGAATTAAAATAAATTCAATCTAAAAATAAAATCATATTTCAATATAGTGTCGACAGTTAAGTATAAAATATATTTCATTGTTGAACAGAGTTTCAAAAGAAGAATTGACTAATTATTTTTCATTATTCTCTACCATGAATAAATACTAGATTCAAAATTTCAATAAAAACGTGAACTCAATTCAAAATTTCATTTTGTCTCCCATTTAGAATTTAAACGTTATTGGGAAAATCTAGATTTTAATGGAACCTAATAAAATCTAAATTGGATACCTAGATCTTAATTGAATCTATACCTAGATTTTAATGGAATTTATTAAAATCTGGCTCATCACAAGTATTCCTCTTGAATCAAGTGGCTCTCATTATTTGAAAATAGGGGACATGGAGTATGCCAGTAAGAAAACCTTATTCACATCATCCAGATTATGATATGCACATACACTACTTTAAAATAAATAGCTTTTCGAAATATGTATTCCCTTTCTTTCATTTTTTTAAAAATTTCAATATTAACATTTTGACTTTACTTAGTGTATGGTCTAGCCAATCTCTTGTAGGCAATTGTTATTTGAAATCTGTTAAATCTCCCAATAGTACCACAAAGATTGACAATAAACATTTAACGCTTGACATTAGTCGGAGTACCGATCCCCACACTCTATTTTCCGCTCACACCTTTCATCGCATGGATATACTTCTTTAAAAAAATTGGGATACATATATTTTAAAAATAGCCCTTTCCAACATAATCATTTATCACCCTACATCCCATGCATCCTCATGGATGCATCAATGTGATTATGTAAATTAGTATGACATGACCATTAATCATAACATATAAGCAATGGCAATTAACATAATATGAATTTCCACGCATAACATTGTACATATAAGGACATTTAAGTACGTTCACTTACTGGAAATTAAGTTTATGTGTAACACTTATATACATTCCACATTGTAAAATACGAAATAAAGGGAGATTTACTTACCTAGAATCCTAAGCAGTTTACTCTTAGAATAGTATATGGAGATGTCCTAAATTGCCTACAAAGTCAACACGCCAAGAATCTTAGATTATTTACCACTTATTAAGGTACTTCAAAATACTTGTATATGTATGTTATGTTTTAACCACACAGATGGACCTAAGAACATGCTACTACATTATATATAGGGAACAATACATAACTAAGGTATTAAGTATCATCCATTTCAAAATTAAGGATAGATATTTTAAATTTCAAAAATCAAGTTTTTATTAAAATTTATTTATGATTTAATTAATTAATTATATATTTATTTAATTAAATATATTAAGGTCACATATCTACGCAATTTGGTCACAAATTAACCATTTAAGTAGTCACAAATTATTTTTCGATCACGAATCAAAAATCTTATATGTGTCAAA
>CAIGRS010070821.1:0-10962 GCA_903798395.1 Fraxinus floribunda | reverse complement strand
CTACAAATTACAGAATAAAGAAATGTTGGTTGCAAGTCGATATGGAAAGCAATCAGAGACTTCAAGTGAAGTAAACCTCGTAGAGAACATTGTAAGTGAGAGAGATCTTTTAGCTATTTCTGACATCAAGTCTAAACCAGATGAGGATTTTATTCTGGATTCATCATGTGTGTTTCATATGCGTCCTAATAAAGACTTGCTTACTACATATGAAATCATTTCAAATGTGTCGTGGTTATGGGAAACAACGCACCTCGTCGAGTTGCTGAAATTGGTACAATCAAATTGAAGCTATTGGATGTGACAATTAGAACACTTGGCCACGTTTGACATGTTCCGAATTTGAAGAATAATCTCATCTCGTTGTCTATCTTCGATTGAAAGGGTTATGAGTTCTTTAGTGGAGGTGGAGTTTTGAAGGTTTGTAAGGGTGCCCCAGTTATATTGGAGGGACATAAAATGTCTCAATTATATATCTTGTTGTGTTGTGTAGAATCTAGAAGAGTCAATCAGTAAAGGTTCAATACCGTGGTATCAAACCCTAAGCTCAGCAGTTCCACAAGAGCGTAGGATTTGATTTGTTCGAGATTTTTGTTCGCGATGACTTCCATGAAATATGAAATTTCGCTTTTGGATCGAAGCACTAGAATTTCGCTATGAAAGGTTAAAAATGCGTGCAGTACTCATACAGCGTGATTTGGATAATAGGTTGTTGGGAATGACAAGATGCTCGCAACTTTAACCGCGGAGGAGAAATTACGGAAGGATAAGAATGCGATTTTCTCTCATTCATCATCATCTATTGAATAATATTCTTCGGGACATTTTGAAGGAGGGTTCAATAGCTGCTTTATGGTTGAAGTTGGAGCAATTGTGCATGACTAAAAGTCTAACAAACAAGTTGTATCTCAAGCAGCGTTTATACTCTCATCGAATGACAGAAAGATGATCATTTGAATATCACTTGGTTGTATTTAAAGAGATCGTCACTGATTTGGAAATTTTGCAAGTAAAGCATGATGAAGAAGATTTGGCCTTGATCCTATCGTGTTCGTTGTCTGTTTCGTTTTCTTCATTTAGAGACACGGTCTTGTATATTCGTGATACTCTCACCATAGATGAGGTGTATGATGCTTTGTTTTCAAAAGAGAAGATGAAACATCTTGTGATCAACTACTTCATTATTGTGCCATATAAATTAAACATATCAGTCCCGCTGTTGATTTCATATCAAGTGGTACGAGCGATACATGATCTTTGAATTCCCAACAATTGATATTAGAGATTCTGGGCATAATTAACATAATAAGTGGTATTAGAATGATTCTAATTTTTTGTTTGTTTCACAATAGAAATTTAGATGCTTGACATGGTCGAGTGGACAAGGTCTGCTCAAGGGGTATGACCCGCATCTTATGACTTCAACTTTAAGCTGCCCTACTCTTTTTCACACTTTGGTTACAAAAAGATTAAAACGGGATTGAAGAAATGTTTTAAATGAGTTAATTTAAATAATGATTATCGAAATTTGTTAAAAACTTAAAACTTTTTTAAAATGGTAATCATTCAAATTTTTCAAAATTACACTAATGGTCGCTTGATTGGAAATCTTTACTTAATATCTTATATGTCATCATTAAGTTTCAATGTGGATACAAACGTCATTAACTAGCAAGTCATGTTAGACAAAATGTCACCTTCGAAAATTCGCCAACAAAAATGCAAAGCTTCACCAATTATATCGTAAGTTACACAATTAGCCTTTATTTGACATGACAAACCAATTAACGTTGTTTATGTCTACTTTGAAATTTAATAGTAATATAAGGTTTTGCGCGTGTTTGTAACGAAACAATTATTAGTGTCTCTTAAAACTTGAATAACCACAACCATAGTAAAAATTACTTCAACAAACATTTTGAAATTTTTAAACAAACAATAGGATTCCTACTCTTTTTGACCGTTACGTTCATCAAATATTTGAAAATGCTCACTCTTCCCTGCCACTCTAACTTTTGACTTTACCAGATCAATCCAATTCACAACGGCAACGCACCACAGCGCATTGAGCTTGTTAATAAAATAAATGGAGTGTAAGAATCAACTCTTTTTCAAAAACTTCCTGCCCGCTTTATTGCTATCTATTATTCTCTCAAATCAACGGTTCAGATTTCTCCCCCAAAACCCCTATATACGGCAATATTGATTTTCTGCTGCAGAATCATCCATCCTTTCGTTAGTTTTTAATCAACATAATCGAGTTTTCACAAGTTGGAGTAGAAATTTGATTCTTTGTCCGTATCGGTAAATCATATTTTCGAGTTTCAGCAACTGTTTCATCAGGGAAGTAATAAGGTTAATAAGTAGAATCAAGAATGCCCGTATCTACAAGATCGCAGATCTTCAGCAGGCTTGAGCCAAGAACGAAAGATCAACAAGAAAAGAGCCATATGCCACTGAGAAATCCACACCATGGACTCAAAGAGAAGATGAAAGCACTCACCCTTTTGTATGAACAGCAGAAACAGGCTATCAAAGAGCCAAGATTTTCGACTCACCCAAGTGTGGATCTGCTAAGTTCTGGAAATACAGGTGAAAAACGGACTAAAGAATCGAAACCCAGTATTAGCCATGTGATGAGGGAGAGCACATTGAATAGCTCAACTCAGAGAAGGACTTATATCATGCCATTGCATTCAATGGCAGAGGACTCGAAGGAGAACGCTGTAGTGGCGTGTGGTGGTGATCGGATTGTGGAACTTTTGTCTCCTAGAAAGGCTAATATGTCCAGTAAAGTGTCCAGGAAGCTCTCAATGGTGAGTGAGCCTTGTGGAAGTAAAAAGGTTGACGTTGAAGAATTAATGACCACCAAGGTGAAATCAACAATGGAACGTGGTAGGATTCTTGTGTTTGTGAGGCTAAGGCCAGTGGCAAAGAAGGAGAGGGAAGCCGGATCAAGATGTTGTGTGAGAATTGTTAATAAAAGGGATGTTTATTTGACAGAATTTGCAAATGAAAATGACTATCTTAGGCTAAAGAGGCTTCGAGGCCGGCATTTCACTTTTGATGCTTCATTCCTGGATTCTACTACTCAACAGGAGGTTTATTCCAAAACGTGAGTCACATAAAAAACACAATAATCTTTTTATAGTTTATATCTGGCTGCCAATGTGGATATTTGGCTGGAAAAAAGTTTCTTCAGTTTTAGTTATCTTGCCGATGGTCATGAGATTTAAACACTGTAGGCGAAAACGAAAGAGAAAAGAAAAAAAAGATGATGTCTTAATAGTGCTGTCATGATGCTACATTTTAATTCTCAATTTCTAATCTCTTAGTTCACTCATGTGTAGTTATGATTAAAAAAAAAAAAAAGGGCGTTTCCATTGTTGTGTAATATTTCTGAAAGAATTCAAGGTTCCCGCACACCTTGAGTAGTTCTAGTGCAATATTTCGTCTCTGTGGAAACTATGATATTTCAAAATTTGGTGCTGCTGTTGTGATGAGACCCGGACAGTGTTCAAAACAGTTCTTTTTGCTACTACTATGTAAAACAAGTTTTAAAATTATGGTCGAAACATAACAAAAGGAAATTAGGGATGCAAGGAACAGTAAGTTGCATCAAGGTCTCATAAGTTGTAGCATGGTGTTGGAGATCTTATTAGTGTTTTGCTGGTAATTTTAGAACCTTTGTTTGTGACCTGAACAAGTTAAAACGTCAATTTATTAACTGAATTAGATCTTCATTTGATCAGCTACTCTGTCTTTTGCGACGTGAAACAGTAAGAGAGCTCTCATCCCTTTACTCCTGATAAGAAAACTGATTTTTCTGAACATCTTGTTTCCATCTCCCTGGTGATCCCTTTTTGACTATGCACCATTGATTCCACCGTTATTAGCAAGGAATAATGGAATAATTCCTTCATATTATAGAGATAGGGAACACAACTCACATGGATCAAATATGCAATATTTACAAACAGAAGTATACGGTTAATGGGAAAAAATCAATATATTTTCTAATGTTGAATCAGGATCAACTAGGACAGAAGGTGCTATTGAGCATCACTTGAATAGAGGATGGACCTATATGGTAAGCGATTCTTCGAAGGCCCAAATGAATAGTGCTTGGCATGGATTTCTTGGTCCAAATTGTAATTGATATAGGGCTGGATTGTGCCTCTCCTATCAGTTATACCATATGAGAAAAGTGGTTGCATCTCCATACATCATATTGGATTTTTATTTGATGCTGAAATTCTGTATCTGTGCACATTTTTTTCTGTTGATGTTCACTGATTGCAACGTTTAATTTTTCAGAACAGCAGGTCTTGTTGAAGCTGTTTTGCAGGGAAGAAATGGCTCTGTCTTTTGCTATGGCGCAACAGGAGCTGGGAAAACATATACAATGCTTGGCACAATGGATAATCCAGGAGTAATGGTGCTTGCAATTAAGGATCTCTTTAGCAAGATACAACAAAGAAGCTTTGATGAAAACCGCACAGTTCATCTATCCTATCTTGAGGTCTACAATGAAACTGTAAGAGATTTACTTTCCCCGGGAAGGCCACTGGTTCTTAGGGAAGATAAGCAGGTTTGTGTTTCACCATACGCAAATACACTTCATAGTTCTAGCTTTCCGATTTCTCCAGCGTAATTCACATTTTTTTACTTACAAAAGGAATTGCATTAGCCATTTTGTGTTATCCTGTTCTCCCTATTGGTTTACACCCCGTGCAATAGTAATGCTCATTCCTCCCACCTTACAAAAATAAAACTGACTTGATATTACTTCAATATTTCAGGGAATTGTAGCAGCGGGTCTTACTCAATACAGAGCATACTCCGCTGAAGAAGTATATCTTCAGTTTCCTTTTTAATTAACTAAGAACTGAGAATAAAATATCAGGTTTGATATATTATCTAACAATTAACAGGTAATGGCATTGCTTCAACAAGGGAACCTAAACCGAACAACAGAACCAACTCGTGCAAATGAAACTTCTTCCCGATCTCATGCAATTCTACAGGTAATTACAATCCCAAACTTATGTAATAACCTTAATTCTTATGCCAGTGTTATGTATCCTCTGTTATGTAAATTCAGGTCGTGGTTGAATACCAAGTGAAAGGTGCTTCAGGCAATGTTGTCAATCGAGTGGGAAAGCTTTCACTTGTTGATCTTGCTGGTTCCGAGAGAGCTATTGCTACTGATCAGAGAACACTTAGATCGCTTGAGGGTGCCAACATCAACAGGTCACTCCTTGCCCTGAGCAGCTGCATCAATGCACTTGTCGAGGGCAAGAAGCATATACCATACCGCAATTCCAAGCTCACTCAACTGCTAAAGGACTCGCTGGGTGGAGTTTGTAACACTGTAATGATTGCAAATATTAGCCCCAGCAGCCTATCATTTGGTGAAACCCAAAACACACTTTATTGGGCTGATCGAGCCAAAGAGATCCGGACAAAGGTTGTAGTCAATTTCATTAGCTGTCGTGATTTTCACTTTATGTTTCATACTGAAAGATTTTCTCTCTCTTTAGATGGCATCATTTCAAATGGAATACATTTCGTAATTTTTCATAGTTTTGTGAACAGCATGCTGTCTCGTAAATGCCTCTCATCCCGTTTCATTGCTTCATTTCGATGGGCATATGAATTCGTTTAGTAGATACTTCGTGCAATCCTTGTGACTTTTACAAGGCATGTTCTTGGATTTGATATCATTTGTCGTTTTCAGGCCTGTGATGCAAATGAGGAAACTCAAATACCAGATTCTGAAACAGATCAGGCCAAACTGTTACTGGAGTTACACAAAGAGAACAGAGAATTACGAATGCAATTGGCTCGACAGCAACAGAAGCTGCTAACCATCCAAGCGAAGTCCATTGCAGCAACCTCTTCACCAACCACTAAATCTGCCGGCCGGCCAAATGAAACACACAAATTAAGATCTTCTTTATCGGTAGGCAATTGTTTTTCACCAGTATCAAAGACAAAGGTTGCCAACCAGACAGTTAAAGAACTTATGAAGACTATAAGATCACTGGAGGCTGAAATTCAGAGAATGAAGAAGGATCATGCTTTGCAGATAAAGCACAAGGATAATTTTATTCATGATCTTTCACTAAGGGGTACAGAACTAGCTGAAAAGAGAGGCAATGGAGTGAAAAGGAATAACTCCAAGGCAAAAGAACCACCAGAGGGTAACTTGAGGAGCCCAGCTCATCGATTTTTATCTCCAGCACCCACTGCCAAAAAACGAAGGTTTTGGGATATTACAACAGCTAACAGTCCATCCGTTGCCACATTAACTGGACGAAAAACTCGAAGCCATTTCACTACTGAACCCTTAGCAGCTCCGTCCATGCTTCTTCAGGTACATTAGATATTATATATGTATTAATTCCTTCCATTTTTCGAGTTTGATAGGCCACAGTAAATGTGCACTATGCATGCTAATATTTTTTCTGTTATATGTTCATATTTGGACGGCATGTCATTGAATTACATCATTTAGCCTGGTTTTGCTTGCCATAGACCTGAAACTTTGAAGAGGTGAAGAGGGGAAGAAAACCAGAAAGTATTGAAGCTGCATTTTTCATCTTATCTTCCTTGCAAGATTCTCCTGAATAGAGTGAGTCGATGGAGTTTAACATGCAAAGTTTTTCGTGCATCTTTCTCACATTTCCCACCGTCCAAACAATGATGTGGAGAAATATAGCTTCTTGAGGCTGAAATTAAATATGTAATTCTTCTATTATAGTCCATTATTTCACTTTATTATGTGCATTTTATTCAACGGTTCTATCCCCAAACTTGTAGTTCAATTGACAAAAAAATTTAGAGCTTTTGACAAAAGCTGATTAAGTTTTCATTATTTTGTCTTTGTAACCGGTATGATATTAATTTTTAATCTAAATATAGGGTTATTGTTATTCTTAGTACAACACTTTTAGTGATAATTCAATTTTGTCATTCAACTTTAATTCATCTCAATCCTATCACTAGACTTCCGTTTACTTTACATTGCTATCTAAATATGCCATCTAATTATGTCGTGACAATAAACCTTGAAAATAAAACGTGTTCAAAATCTACGTTAGTTCATTCAATGAGGAGCGCTATTCATCTTTAATTTCAAGGTTGTGCAACCAATACATCATGTACCATACTTACCTAGAATCAGAAACGGACGAAGGACTAGGACGTTAAACTTAACAACGGAAGTAACAAAATAGCTAGGATCAATCTACATGAATTACAGAATCGACAAGTGGCAGCCCCCTATTGGGGGGAGGGGGGGGAGGGAGGGGGCACCCGTTCGGTAGAAAATTATGTACAACAAGAATAATCTAAATAGCTAATATTTACTCTATGAAGCATTCCTTTTCACAAATTAAAAAACATCATTAGTCAGTGAACATGATGTATGCATGGAAATATTATAGAAAAATTAACATAAACATAAACATTAACATAAGTATTCTCGAAAAGAGGAGGTTGAAAACCCAACAGAAGTCACCGTTAATTTCAGACTTCATTGTTTTTAGTAAGTGCCAACAACCAAACCTCAATAGCAACAAATTCTTTGACATTCTGAAAACAACTAGCTCGTTTACTTGCACACAATCCAATGTTTGGAAGAGTTTAAATTTGACTATTTGAAAAGTCAAGGCGTTACCAAGCATAGAGTGAATGTTATTCGTGTAACATTGGATAATAATTTTGAATAACTTCAGTTGATACCTGTTCACAAAAATATATCGAATTACAATTACCGCAAGTGTACGGATTGTTGACAAGTAATAAAGTGAACTTTTTGAATTCGAGTATCGTTTCCATAAAGATTTATTTAACTTGATTTCTATTTACTACGATCTTAACCGAAACGATAATATTAACTAGAATTAAATCAACTACGATGCAAGTGTGAATCACTAAACTAGATGCAATTGATGGCCGAATACAAATTTTATGTAATTTATGAATGAAGACGCACTAGGATTTCAAATCCCCAAGTAATAATTATTTCTAACCTTAGTTTTATAATTTGACAACAAGAATCTAATTATGACGAGTCAATGTTCATATCCCATCCAACAATCTTTCTCTCGAGTAATGTAGGACATACTCTCGCATACGACCCGACTATATCTCTATGACGGATGTGAATATACAAGAATGTATGTTGTTTTATGAACATTTAGAGATTCACATAAGGCATAACGGTATATTTATGTCCCTTATCGGATCTTATGATGATTTATATATGTTGAATTTATTTCATTTCTCTCGAATACATGAAACAAATTACCAAATTCACATAATTATCGTGTACTATAATCATGGAGGAAATTAATTCATATAAATTATTCTATAATTCAAAAACGTGTTTTTGCGTCAAATAGATAAAACTAAAGATCAAAACATCAAATTATAAGGTTCATCGTTCACTAACACTGATTAACCTAGCGTACTATGGTAGAAAGAAGAAAACATGAAAATGAATCAAGAAACGACATTACCCAATTAATTATGGAGTTGGATCTTTACGCCTTGGGGATGAATTTTGTGTTTTTTGCCTCGTTATATGCTCTCCAATCTTGAGAATTTCGTCTTATAGGTCTCCTTTACGTGTTCTAGTCGAGTTTTGTATATATAGGATGCCTGAAATCTTGTTACCAAAGTAGAGTTTCAGTTAGAAAATGAAACAAAATCTCGCCAAAAGTTCATACTATTCGGTCGTATAGAAGGAAGTCCAACTTATCAATTTTGGCTCTAGAATGCACTATGCGGTCGCCTAGTTATACTTTTTTTTTTCTCACCGGACAGCTTTCAGTATTTTTGTCATACCTTTCTCTCTCGACATCCGATTGAGGTGATTCAAAATGAGTTGGAAAGCTAACTCAAAGGGCTACAAATCTTCCAGATAAATTTTCAAATTCGAATGTCTTGTATGCCAAAAATGGGTTTCAAATTAAGACTGAAAATTCAAAGCATAACTTTTTCGGCTGAAAGTTGATATGTTATAGTACTTTGAATATATTTCATCCATTTGGTTTCTTTCCTTATCCAATTGATGCCCAACCTCTCAAATCTTCATCGTGAGATCGACACAACTTTTCAGTATTTACACTTGAGTTCTCAAACTTTGATTTTGTTTTATTTAAGTCATTTTTCGCTTGTTTTTCCTAATTTTCATTTTTCACCACGTTCATCATTTTTAGCCTACGAAACAAAAATTATACAGAATTAAGCCATATTCACATATTTATTGACAATTATCCATATTTGTGAACTTTGAGTGTGTAAAACGTACTTATTAATACCACCATAAATAATATTGATAAAATATATACTATTTCCGAAATGCTATGCCAAATCCGTCTTAAATTAATAAAACATCTAAATTCAATATATTTCTTAGTACTATATTTCTTATAAATTATGCCGGCGATACCAATTGCCCCAAGAAAAAAAATTGAAATCCTTACAAAAAAATGAAATGCTCATAGATAGCAATTAGCACCGTTTGGTCTCCATTAAAATTATAATTCATTTTTCTCTATTCTTATCAACTACACATTCTTCAATAAAATAATATTACACGTAATCTAAAAAAAAATTCTTCTTTTTTAACAACACATCTTTCAAAAAGCAGTATTACAACCATTAAGACTTCAAATAATGAGAGCCAAATGGGAGCTTAATTTCATTCCAGAATAGATACACTCATAATTTCCAAGCATGTAAACTACTAATAACGTCACTTCAAGGGTTTGAACAAATGGGTCGATATTTGATAAAGAGGGACAAATATGGTTACCTCTAGGGAGATTTTTCTGCCGACGTGACACTCCATGGAAGCTCTATTTGGTTCAGATAAAAAATAGATTTTAATTTAAATCAAATTTTATATCTAATTTTAACCACATATTTAATGAATTTTTAAACATACATTTCAAAAACTTTTATCAAAATCTACTCTAAAAAATATGATTTTTATATATACCAAATAGGGGCTTAGTATTGGGATCCCTCTCTAGAAGGTGAAGATAAAGCTATGAACCCAACTTCAACAACTTGCTCAAAACCAAATACTTGTGTCTTATATAAATTTCATTCTTTCACAAAAATATCAAAAGAACTAATAGAATACCAAATTGTAGGATTTCGAAGCATACTTGAACATGAATTACAGATCAAGAATCTTTACTTGAAAGAATGAATTCCAAAATATTTGTATGATTGAATCACTATGCATTTCCAAGCTCCAAAATCTGCATTTTTTATTCTCCAATGGTCCCAATCTTGATCACAATGAAAATGAATTATTATCCACAATCGAAATGCCTAAGTTTGTAAGTTTACATGCCATATATGTGGTTCTAGGCACATTTCTAGTTTTGAGTGATTTTCCATATGAAGTTCACACATTTTATTGTCATCTTTTCTCTTTCATCATTCAATTCTAAGTGACGGGAGTTATTTCAAAATTATGGAAGTTATGGGTTCGAATTCTACTCCCCCTAATTCACTTTAATAACTCGTCACGATCCGTATTTTTCAACATCTCTCACTCGCACATGATCGAATTGACACGCGCTACAAGTGACTACGAGTGTCACACATTAGATCATTTTCAAGGTTTATCTCATAAAAAATCATACGAAAAATAGATTGTACGACCAACACTCATATTAGAACTCACGGTACAATAAACCTATTAGTTATATAATAGCTCTATTAGAGGAACATTACTTCTCGCTATATCTCAAACTCATTTTCCAACATTAATTCAAGTATTTCCGATCCCTCAAATATAAAACATACTTGAACCCCATATCGTATCATTATATTCACAATTATGTTGTATACCCTAAATATGGTTAAACACAATTGTCCGGTCGGTGAATACAAATATAAATGTTGGTTAAAATAGTTTTCATTTCCTACTTG
>CAIGRS010070797.1:0-20632 GCA_903798395.1 Fraxinus floribunda | reverse complement strand
GAGAGAGAGAGGATTTTTGTTTTTTGTTTTTTAATTTTATAAATATATTAATTGCAAAGTTCCCATTTTGCCCTTAATTAATTTGGTCAATTTTGACTTTCTAGGTTGACTAACAGTCAAATGAATGGAAATCATCAATTTGGACCTCCGCCGCATATTTATTAAAGGTTTGGGACCTTCGCTGGCACAAATCAAAGGTTAGGGTAAAATGCATAAAAAATTGAAAGGTTTGAGACTGCAGCTGCAATTATCCCTTTTTCTTCTTTCATTTTCATTTCTTTTTCTTTCCATTTTCTTGGTATTTTGGGGATACAATCGAAAGTAAAGAGAGAATACATATAAGGATTTGAAGAAATATTTAGGGAAGTCGGGCCAAGCTTAAAAAATAATAAAAAAAATTTCTATAACTTTGTATTTTTTCGATTATTTTGCCATACTTGTAATTTATTGTTATAAATATTCTCATTTTTATCATTTATATAATATGGGATAAGTACTTTTGTTGGAATTTATGGTTGAAGTTAGCCTAGTTTTAATTCATTTTAATATTTATCCTTTAATGTTTTAAATGCTTATTTCCATGTATATCTACTATTGTATTTCTTGTATTTTCATTTATGTGATCAATGATATTTGTTTTTTACAGTGTTTTAACAAGCGTAAAACGTGACTAGGCGTGGAGGTCAAACTTTAAGCTTTACGAGCCTAGGCGAAGTTTAGACATAAAAAAAAAAGTTTTTTTTTATCTTTAATTTTTAATCATTGTAAAAAAATTTAATAATTTAAATAATACATACAAAACATCTAAAATTATAAAATATTGTATTTACTGAATAATTCATGCATAAAGTTAAGTTTCAAAATCATAATTACATAACGTATAACTTAAATCTTATCTAATATAACTCTTTATCGGATTTCAATTCAACATCTTCTTCTTCATCTAATTTGTCATATGTATCGTCCGATATAAAATCATCATTCTCAGGTTCCTTTATTTCATTTTAATCATTTCTTGACTTTTGTCTGGAATAGTAAAATTTACGGTACAATATATTTATTATTCAAATTCCAAAACATTTGATTGATTGAGAGAAAATCACAAAGAAAAAGAATTGTAAGCAAAATTTACTAAAAATTCACAAAATATCAAGAATCGCATGCCCAAAAATATAAATATAATGTAAAGCATAATAACATCATAATGTTATACATACCTGATATCCAAATCAGTGTGGTGTGCGAAGAAATTGAAAGGTTTTGTGCCGTCCTTCCTTTTTTTTCCTGTTCTTCTGTCTTTTCAGTTCTCTGGAGCTTGGAGTTTTTGAGGTTTGAAGGAATGGTGGGCTACTGAGTCTAAACTGTGAGTTTTATTTAAAAAAAAAAATTTATAATAATTGAGCCCCCTTAAAATCTGGACCTGAGGCCCTAATAACTAGACGCGCCTAAGAACGTCTAGGCGAGCATTAAGTGATCAACATTGTCGTTAATCGCTTAATTACCGCTTAAGCTCAAGAGTCAAGGCGAAACGTTTTCTTCAAATTTCCCACATAGACGCACTTTTTAGAACACTAGTTTTTTAATTTTAAAATACTTATTTCCATGTATATGGGTTAATTACCTCAATAGTCACTGAACTTTGGCCAAAGTTTCCACTGGGTCTCTGAACTTTAAAAACCACGTGGTTAGTCACTGAACTTGTGAGTTTTATTTAAAAAAAAAAAATTATAATAATTGAGCCCCCTTAAAATCTGGACCTGAGGCCCTAATAACTAGACGCGCCTAAGAACGTCTAGGCGAGCATTAAGTGATCAACATTGTCGTTAATCGCTTAATTACCGCTTAAGCTCAAGAGTCAAGACGAAATGTTTTCTTCAAATTTCCCACATAAACGCACTTTTTAGAACACTAGTTTTTTAATTTTAAAATACTTATTTCCATGTATATGGGTTAATTACCTCAATAGTCATTGAACTTTGGCCAAAGTTTCCATCAGGTCACTGAACTTTAAAAATTATGTGGTTAGTCACTAAACTTTCAAAAAATCACAACATTGATCACTGAACTTTAAAAATTACTTCATTGGTCACTAAACTTTGCAAAACGTTTCTCAGATGGTCACTGAACCCAGTGACTATCTGGAAAACTTTTTGCAAAGTTCAGTGACCCCGTAGAAATCTTTTGCAAAGTTCAGTGATTAATGTGGTGATTTTTAAAGTTCAGTGACCAATGGGGTGATTTTTCGAAAGTTCAGTGACTATTCACGTAGTTTTTAAAGTTCAATGACCTGATGGAAACTTTGGCCAAAGTTCAGTGACTATTGGGATAATTAACCCTCTGGAAAACTTTTTGCAAAGTCCAGGACCCCGTAGAAATCTTTTGCAAAGTTCAGTGATTAATGTAGTGATTTTTAAAGTTCAGTGACCAATGAGGTGATTTTTCGAAAGTTCAGCGACTAATCACGTAGTTTTTAAAGTTCAATGACCTGATGGAAACTTTGGCCAAAGTTCAGTGACTATTGGGATAATTAACCCCCATGTATATCTACTATTGTATTTCTTTCATTTTCATTTATTTGGCTACTGAAGGATTATGTTTAATGATTTGTACATCTTTCGAAAAAAGATCATGCATTTTAAATCAAATTGTAGAAACCCTAAATTTGTTTAAAGGATAGAGATATACTCATCCTATGTGACTCACTAAGCTATTTTCACAAAGATTTAATACAATTATTTGATTTTAATCGACATAGAAATATAATAGGTTAACCAATCAGTTAGGATTAATTTTGTTCAAGACAGGTAATTATCTAAAATTAGAAAATCGAATCTATCATTATGAATGAGTAACTTATTGACTTACGAAAAAAAATCATGAATCACAACCACGTTTTCCTCCAGAATTTTCAAGATTTTTATGTTATATTATTTTTTCGTATAGTTCTAATTCTCAAAATCATAAAATCATAATTTTAATTATTTGTTTCTTTTCATTATTAAAATTGTGTAATCGAAATGACTCATTGTTCGCTATGAAAGTCTCAAAGTATGACAACTGCGATCTAATCGACCTGTAACATGCATTAAAAGCAAAATCAGATTGAGAGGCTAAGGGAATAACAACCTCGCAAAACATGTGTCGCAGAGATCTACAGATGCCGTCATTCATGTAACGGTGATACATTCTCTGTAGAACAAGTAAAAATCAAACTAATACGACGTATCAAACAACTTAATATACAGATATAGGTTAATACAGAGAAAAAAAATATACTAGAAACTGGCACAGAGAGCATATAAATACTAGAAAGACTTCAAAAAGAGAATGTTGAACTGAAAAGGACATGTTCTCATCTTACAAGAACACTACATTTCCATAAAAGTTTTGAGTTCACTGAAATAAAAATTTCTAAACTATTGAATTCATCACACGATTATCAGATCTGCAGATGGCCTTCATATACAGAGCTTCATAGCTGGTAAAAATAAAGCGATGTGAACAGGAATCAGCAAATTCAACAATTCAAACATGTTAAAATAATATAATCTATCAAAAGCAACTTTGGCAACTGGCAACCATAGCAGCTCCCAAAAATTTACCCCTGTAACATATTACTTCATACGATATTTTCAAGAGTTTCAAACTCCACCCCTCAGAAACTAGTCCAAACAGCATCATTCCAGAAATTTTATTCAGTCAGTCTAAATTGTGCTTTACAGTATTAAGAGAGGTATGTGATAAAAAATTACAATGTACGGGATGTATGGTACATAATAATGGACAAGACTGGAAATCACAACTCACAAAATTTTAACTCATTTTTCGTCAACAATACCTCGAGCACATACCAAAGATGACGTCAAAGAACTAAAGCCATAACATCAATGCATGATCTGTTTGGTATTACAATGAAACACAAACAAATCGAATGTCCAGAATTTTACGAGTATCTATTATCGCGTGTCCTACAATTTCATCAAATGCTCTCAGTTACACCCCTGCAATTGCATGAGAAGAAAGTTCTAGAAGAAAGCCAGTACCTCATGAGATGTGCATTCACAAGGCTTCAACATGAACAATTCTTTAATAAAACCAACTGCTCTACATTCTAATAGCATTGAATGGTCGAAGCCCAGTTATAGGTGTGCACACCATGCTAATCTTTCCTTCATATTAATAACTTTACTTGTTGGGTAACAAACAATATATTAAAGTTGACAGGATAAATTTTCCACTCTTCAAAACCAAATTGATGCAGAGAGAAACTGACTAGTTAGAACATTAGACTAGAAATGACAAGAATGGTATAGAACGTGATTATTGGACTTGGAATATAAAATTCTGAACAAAAGATACAGAAGTCAGATTGAAATAACTGAGACGATAATCATGCAATAATTGCTTACAGTTGCCAAAAAGAAGAAAGACTAAGCACGAGCTTACTTCTGTCCTAACAAATCAGTTGAACCTGTAGGTGTACATTTAAACAGCATATGTCGTCAATGTTGAGGTATAGCTGGTCTCTTTTCCACCATATCATAGTGGAGAACAAAATTATCCTGCATTAAGTTAAACCAAACAATGTTGGAACGAAAAAGGAAAACAACAATCCTCATTCCTCAGGTTTACATTCAATAAAAAAGCAGGCAAATTGAAAAAGGCAAAGAGATTTCAAACCTTGCGGACAGTCTCCCATGCATTTGGATCAAAACAAATATAAGATCCTCTCTCATATGCATTCATCTTTACAAGTGGCTCCATGTTAGCATTCCTCATAAACCACAAACGATGCTCTCTGTGGTAGAACCAACCTCTGTTATACCTGAAAGCAATTGGGACAGCTAGGTCAAACTACTATCATATGCAGCAAAATTAGCATCACCAGAGGAGTGGAATATAACCAGGGAGCAAGTATAGAAAGATTTCATAGTAAAAGACGTGAATCTTTCCATGGATTGATTCTGAATTACAGAGAATAAACTAGTAAACTAGAAATGAAACGGGTATTCATGGCTGAAATGGCATACAATTCATTGGCAGCATATAATTGTGCTTCATCCTTAGGCATACTGCATGAAACCACAAAGGAAAAGATAAATGTCAAATTCACAGTGAAAGAACAGAGGCAATATTAATGGAGTGCGATCTAAAGATATACCTGTAGAAGATATAAAACAAAGTCTCTAATTGAAACTTTGAGAAGTGAAACTTTGAGAAGTCAGCTCGCTGCAGCCAATTCAAGAAAATTCAGCAAGAATAAAATGGCATAAAAGCATAGTACAGATGAGGGTAGAAAGACAGCTCACATTTAGAGGTGGCGGTTGTTTAGCATAATAACATTGTGGCACTGTAAATTCTGGATCTCCCTTGGTAGGCTCGTCAGACCATGGGGAACCAAATGTTTTGTGAAGATTTTCAGAAGAATTCAAGTTCAATCCAAGGGTAGTGAGGTCAATTCCAAGTGCAAGAGAAGTCAGATCAGGGTCACTCATTCTTATCACACTCAACAAACCAAGCAAACCAAAAGGGTCAGAAGTGGCTTGCCCACCCTGCACGGGCTTCATTGCTTGATCCCTATATGGCTGACCTACAGCAGACATTTGCTGTAGGCGAAATTGAGACTGGTTCTGATGCTGCTGGTATTGCTGTATAAGCTGGTCGTATGTCCCGACACCAGAAACCGAATTAGGAGAATTCAGAGGTCGTAGTCCCATGCCTGGGGGTCCACTGGTCTGATCAAATAAATAGAGGTTAAAAAAAAAGAGCGAGAAAATTATTGAGCAATTACAACAAGGACAGAAAACCAGGGTCACAAAAAACTACTACAATTTATGGGAGGTCAGTTCCAGGTTCCCATAGTGGATATTTCTCAGGCAATATTTTATACGGAAACATTTCTTGCATAGAATTAATTATAGGAGAGAGCTTACACACAAACCAACACCCCTATAAGTTTACACGTGTCACCAGGAGGAAATTTCCACCAAGTATCTTACGTAAGCCATCATTCACATTTACGTATAAACTACAGTAGACCCTCTTATAATCATCATTTTTATATTAACGGTAATGACAACCTATTTTTTACACTCAAAACAATTCTTGAAAGGTATCAATATAGGAGGCATTATTCACAAACATATGTACACATCTTTTCATGTCACCTGAAAACTTATTTGATGATTTTCCATATCTGTAGAAATTGCTAATAGAACATTGTGATGAAGATTGCTTGGTTGTTAACTATGGTTACAATAAAACAGCAGTTGGTCGCATCAAGCACGCTTTTTTTCTCTGTTAGAAAAAGATACCCATGAAAAGTAAAATTTTCTTGTTCACTTCAAATATTTAAAAGGATAGCAGAGACAACTCCAGTTCAAAAGGACATTAGGAGTTCATTAAGTCAAAGAGATGTCAACTGGTGATGGCCAAAGATAAGTATGATCAAACACATGTTCCTAAATAAATTACAATGACAAGAACATTGGTCAAAGTAAAGTATGTATTTAATTGCAAATAACACTATGATATACTTTAATCGATCATACATGTCATTTTGTACTGCATGGGGACGTAACCAATCAATAGACTATGGCATTTATAATTAATACCTCTAATGATTAGAAAAAATAAAATTCTCTGCCATGATTGTTTATAATAGGGTGTTGACTATAACACCATTATAGAGTATAATATTAAAGATAAGCACAATACATGTGCTTTACACTAAAATTGAGTTCAAATGCTGCAAAAATGATGGACTAATACTTAAAACTTGACATTCAAGATTAGCGGTTAAACCTCTTAAGGTATTAGTCAGACAAGGTAAGGTGGCTGACATTCCAAAGCAGACAAAGGATATGGCATTGTTCAGATGAATATTTCCCATTACTTCTCAGTAAGAGGAAACAAGGCCAAGGCAGAGAGAGAATAGAAGCGTTCAGGCAAAAAACAAAAAGTTGATATTGAATAGTTACTTGTGATTTCCTGATTTACATTGTTTAAAATAAATAATAAAACACTACTAGAAATAATTCCACAAAACATGTTAGCACACCTGTGCATGATATGTTGAATGAGATGATGGAAACATGTCTGAACCATGTAAATGGAGTAGATCCTGATTGTTTACAGTCGAAAAAGGGACAACGCTGCTACTCACTGATGGGGCATGTTGTTGTTGCTGTTGTGGCCGATGAGATGAGTATGCTCCCCCCAAATTGAAACCAGTAGACCTTCCCATCTGTAAATTCAATCAGAAAATGAGAGCGGAAAGAAAACCGTTGCATTCAAACCCAACAGGAGAAACTCTATAAATGCTCCCAACTCTCATAAAGCATCAGTATCACTTACAGGAAAGTGTTGAGACTGCATCATGGAAACAGAACTGTCGTGAAGTTGATCCTTTTGGTGTAAGTCCATAGAATAGTCAGTATTTCCACCTGCACAAAGTCTAATAGATTGTCAATGGCAAGAGTGAATTCAAAAATATATTTACATAGTCAGAGAGAGTTGCTTAAAGGCTGACTAGTATCAAAGAGTCAAAGGAAAAAGAAAGGCAAAAAGTTTGATTGAGCCCAAAGGAACCTAACAGAAGGCTGCAAATGTGCATTATAAATATTCCACACCTCCCACTAAACTCAACTAATTTAGAAAATGAAATAAAATAAATACAATTAATTACACAGTAACAAGAAAAGGAAATTGAGGAAAGAGAAGAAGTGAGGAGGAAAATATATAACTTCGATTCAATAATAATATAGTTGTGCTCAAAATGAAAAACCTACCCAGCTTTTATATGTAGTCTTAAACTCCAAGAGAATTTCTGATAAAATAAAACACTTATCTAAATCAAGTATAGTAAAATCCAATATTTTAAAATCTTATCTATCTTAATCTTATCTGTTATAATGATAAAATTTAAATTAACTAAAAGTCCACCTTTCCTACCTGTTTCGCCTAGAGTAGAATTTTAGTTGTTTCCCATCACTTAACACCACTGAATTTAACCACATAATTTTCACAATTATTGTTTTAAATAATCAAATTCATGTTGCCAACATAAAATGATTTGTGTACAAAAACCGAAAAAGCAATAAAAATTGGAGAAAAACTCTCACAAATCACAATCTTATTGTTATTTTATCAAATATCAAAAGCCAACCAAATTCTATTTCCCGCAGCTGGTTTAATAAGGAACCAAAAGCCCTATTGCTAATTTGATTGAAATTACTCATTTGGTCCCTCAACTAATACCGAAACATTAATAGACCCCAATTACCAAAAAAGGAGAATTAGACTCTAATTAAGCACTTGTTTGATAAAGATTTTTTTTTGCGAAATGATTCTTTGTGAAAAGTGTTTTTTTGTGAATGTGCGGTTCAAAAGTAAAGTCTTTGGAAAACATGAAAATGATTTTTTGGAAATGTGTGGTTCAAAATGAGTGTGGGGGAGAAGTGATTATCAAAGAATCAAAATCAAATAAGGGCTAAATAAATAAACTATTAGAACCAAGATTGTGTCTTTAATTAGACCCCAATTACTAAACACTTATTAAATAAATAAACTACTAAAATCAAGCACATGCCTCCAATTATTAGACCCTAATTACACAAAACATGATTTAGATTCTAATTAAATAAATAAACTATTGAAAGCAAGCCCGTGCCTTGTCTTGTACTGGCATCACATAAAACTTCTTAAGATTAGATGTTTCACAAAGGATAACAACCTGAAATGCAGACTAGCAGCAATAGACTTACTAAAGGATTAAGGATGAGAAAATACCACAAGCATGCACATTAAAACTAACATCACTGCCATAAAATCTGCGCAATTTTTCTGTTTTGATAGGGGAAAAAATATTAAAATAAAACTTGGGATCAACACGAAGGAATGAGAAGATAAGGTCCTCTAGGGAGAAAATATTCAAACTGAGAGCATAATGGGTAAGCTTAAAAGGAGATTAAAACCAACTTTTTTTTTGGCAGCATCACCTAAGATGCTACCAAAACAAGTGCTTTTAAACACCTTTTAAGCACTCCCAAACATACAAACTGAGGATTACCAGATAAAAGGAGAACCCTTAAATTCCTTGCCGGTAAATTACCGAAGAGAATCTAAGAATCTAACCTTCTCCCATAAAGACAAAGAATCTTACTCTTTTCCTCCAATATTTTCTTAATTATTCCAGCCAAATAATTTGAAACACTGATAAGATCATAGTGGTAGATTTTCTAGCATTATAGAACCACAACTCCTGGGAATCTTGAAGCTTATTAGATGGGTTAATTGATCATGTTGCAGACTCTTGTTAACGGATATGAAGTGCCAGGCTCAGAAAATTGCATGTAAACATATATCCCAGGTGTCTGACAACTTGCTTTTAACACGTATGAGTTATGACACATCAAATACCTAGCTGTTTTGACTTCTTCTGGATGCACATTTCGAATAATCTAAACCGTGTTTTCTCAATTGGTCAAGCATTGGGTTTGCTCCTCAATGGTCACCAGTTCGAGTCCCCTCAGGGCCACTGAGGTGAGTATCCGATCGTAAACTTCAGGGCCCCGTGGGATTAGTCGAAATGCACGCAACCTGGCCCAACATCCACGGTTATAAAAAAAAAAGTATGGGAAAAGGAGTAAAAGTTGGTAGAACCCATCTATGATAAGATTAATAAAGTGAGATCAATCAGTATAAGAATAAAAATACTCAAGGAAAACAAACCATAATTATGACCATTTATAGGAGAACAATTGCATACAGGAGTAAGTTATCAGCAGAAGCTCATTCTGTTATTTATACAAAATGATACCAGGATTTACCTTGGCACATCCAAACAGTCATTTTGTCCTCTTAACTACTACTACAAATTAATTTGACATGATTGCTCATTTTGATTCCAGTACTTGGAACGCGCAACAGTGTCAAAAGAATGTGACAAAAAGACATCATCAGAAATAGCATAAAGCACGATTACTTTGGGATTCAAACACATGCAAGCACCTTTAAATCCTGGTAAGGCCGGAAAATCTTCATTTTGAATACTGAATTCTTGATTTTGTTGAACGATTGGGCCAAGACCTTGTTTCCGCAATGAACCTGAAATACTAGGGTTTTATAGTCAGTCCGAAACCAGACATTTAACCTTAGAAGAATTATTGGAAAGAAAAGAACCCTGCTATTCAATTACCTAATTGTCCTTGAGGACCTCCAGCAGAACTGGGACGACTGTTCAGTTGAGGGAAATCATTGATGTCAAAAGGAGAACCATCATTGGCATTCATATCATTCAACATCCCCATATTATTAAGGTTATTCACAGCTTGTACATGGTTTTGTGACAGAGGACCACCGGCTGAAGGGTAGGAATTGCCTAACATAGAAATTACCTGTGGAGAAGCTGAATGGAGGAACAGTAATTTAGACCTCATTCCTTAAACCTACATACATATAATCATTCATCTTGATCTCTGATACAAGTTTAATGCCACCAAACTGTAATAACACCGAAGAATGAAAGAAATCTTCACTTTAATATAGCAAATCAATACTAGTTAGGAAAACGAGATCAATATAAAAATCTGACCAAACAACAACGTAAAATTTAAACATAATATTATCAAATCTTGTCCCCCCAAAGTGTAGAAAACTTTGAAGTCTTATTCGTGGCTTGATTGCCATGAACACCACCTTTTTTCTTCCAGTGACAACGAACGCAATGAAATCACTTTTCCTATTCTCTCTCCATTCTTACCCCAGCACCTAAGAAGCAGTAGATACAACTCAAACAGGCACACAAGTAATTTTTCGGAGAAGGACATGAGCACATTGGGGATATTTTAATTAGAATAACATAAAATATTTTTTTCCTGTTTTGCTTTTTAAATAATAATTCTCAATTTAAATATTTATAAATCAACAACTAAGCGAGAATTGGGACAATGAGCCATCTTAGATCAATTAAAAAGTTGGCCCAATACAAACTATTGAAATGATTCATTTGGTTTTTTGTTAATTGGTCCATAGACCCCACTGTATGATATTTTTATCCTTCCATCCCATCTCCAGAATGTTATGGATCACTGGTTGATACTCATCTATTTTCCTTCGTCTAATTTCATTTGATTTCATCTATTTACTTCTAACCATTTTCATAACCCATTTCCTCATTTCAAGATTCTGACCAAATTTCACCCATTTCCATAACCAGAACATCATTAGTTTGCTGGAATAGTGTCCTCTTTTTTTTTTTTTGGTATGAATACTACAATGTGGACTTGTCGTGCAAGCTCCTCGTCACTCCCTTGTCCAGATTTAACGATAGGAGGTGTGTCGGACACTTAACACTCCAATGCGTCCATGCTTCATAAGACACCATTAATGATAAAAAAAAATATTGGGGCACAGTATAACATCATCTTCATTATGAAAGTGATGTAGGGCAACCTAACTAGGATTCTAGTGTCTTTTGTTTTAAAATTATTTATTTGAAAACTAAGCTTTTTTGTACTAACTAAACTCAATAGATTCAAGTTACACTACTAAGAGCATGTTTGGGGTGGCTTACTAAAAGATAAGCACCAAATCTGTTGTCTTATGTTGGCCTATCTAAATTCTAAAATGTAGGTGGGTCAACAGTAAAAATAAGCCACACGCTTTTAAGATAAGCCACCCCAAACATCGCTAAGATTGTTAAGCTTTTCTCTTGTTTTCACAAGATTCAATTTCCACTGCGCATGAAAAAGAAATGTTACCAGAAAAATATACAACTAAATGACAAAGTTCACACTAAACAAAAAAGTGTAGAATCATGGCAACCAACTGACAGCTTACAAGCGAATGAAATATCAATTGAGATACTCAGATATATTATAAACAAAAGTTCAACAAATGGCAATATCAGGAGCAAGGCTGGAAAACACTTGTCTAATTCAGATCATATGAGTTGGGCATTGCCAAGACGTATAGAGGAGGTTGTGCAGGCATGGACGAGAAAGTTCAGAGATAAGAATAACAAACTTGTTTGGGAGCTCATTCCAGGATGCATTGTTTGGTGTGTGTGGAGAGAAAGAAACGGCCGGTGCTTTGATACCTGACTTTGTATAGTTGGTTTAAGGCTGCAACTATTAGTCCGATAGAAGGGTTGCCTAATTTTTTAGTGTTTCTATCTTGTTTAAACTGATAATGCACTCCTTGTGTATTATCTTTTGATTTTGATTTATAATATACCGTGATTACCTATAAAAAAAAAAGATATTGAAGTGATTGTTATATCACAAAATCACTAGTCAACTTTAAACTTGAAAAATGCAGCTTCTTTGTAAAAATAAAAGAAATTTTTAAAATCCATTACCGAAAGAGATTTCAACAAGATCAGGTAACATGGTGTTTGCAGAATAACAGATGCTCAAAAATACTATAGCTCAACAGGAACAATATATTAAGGCCAAATATTTTCAATCACATTCGAGCGAACAGCTAAATACAAGCTTCAAACTAAACCATAGATGTACAGCAATATGGCGAGCAAATGATTAGAGAGCAGGTGAAACATGAATTGGGATACACCATTTACAGAAGCATACTGGTGGCGGGAAATTCATAGAGACTGATGTATATGTGGCTCATATAAAATAGAACACAAGTTTACTGAATTAAATTGACAGATGCCGGAGCGGAGCGAAGCAACGGCATCGGCCTTTTGGGTTTAATTCAGAGTTTGTTTGCCAGGGTTGACCCAGCGGTACGGTACAGGTGCATTTTCTTGTACGGGCCCTAAAGTCTTGTATGGGCTTGGGCTTGGGCTAGAGTTAGTATAAATACTAATAATGTAACCCTATTATTCATACTGAATAAAATCTCCGCTTTGCTCATTGTGAACATAGGCACATCACCGAACCACGTTAAATACTTTTTTTTTGATAAATAATCAAGAATTTCATTAATAAAAAAGAATATACAGGGAGTGTATTATCAGTTTAAACAAGAAAGAAAAAAAATGAAGTTAGGCAGCCCATCTATAGGNTACTGAATAAAATCTCCGCTTTGCTCATTGTGAACATAGGCACATCACCGAACCACGTTAAATACTTTTTTTTTGATAAATAATCAAGAATTTCATTAATAAAAAAGAATACACAGGGAGTATATTATCAGTTTAAACAAGAAAGAAAAGATATAAAGTTAGGCAGCCCCTCTATAGGATTGTAAGCCGCTGCATTAAACCAATTATACAAAGTCAGAAAAAATAATTCACTATTCACTATTCAACAATCAAGTCAAATTGTAACAAAGAATATATCCGCATTATATAGGGTTTACAAGGTCTAAATTAAGAAACCAACTAAAGACATCAAATAAATTAAAAGAAATCTTTTCAAATAGTATCTCTACGAATTTCCATCATATACAAATGGCAATATCAGATACAAGGCTAGATGACAATTGACTAAATAAAAATAATAAACGTGTATACATTGGGCTCAGTTTTTAAGATAATTATTTAATCACAAAACACATTAATCAATTTTTCATATTAAAAATTGAGGCTCTGATATGCAAAATTGCAAATAAAAGATATTTTTTAAATCCACTAGTGAAATCCATTTCAACACTATCACGAGTAAAGATTGTTGTTTGCACTACCGACAGATTCTCAATTACTCAAAACATGATCGAAAGCACATTTAATCAGTAGCAAAGTTCATTCATTTGATTTTTTTTTTTTTTTGCTGGCCAACAGTTAAAATACAGGTATCCAAGTGTACATTTTAGAGCCCTAAATAATCACATCTGATTTAATGGCAAATACTATGTTATTTCCAAGCGGAAGTTTAGGGGGATCAAGCATTTAAATATTATTTTTAAGAAGCGCAAATCCTTATAGACAAATAACTGATGTTAACATCACCAAGAAACCTGTCCAAGTGACGCTTTGCAAATGCTGTAGAAAAACCAAAAGCTAGACGGCTGAAGAACACTTTTATTATTTCATGATGATTTACCTTGTTGAAGCACACTGCCCACAAGCCTGTTTTGTCCTTGCACATTCATATTTCCAGAACCACTGTTGGCAATTAAATTTAGACGTGAAGCTAGACCAGGCACAGACAATCCTCCACCAGAACTAATGCTTCTGCCAATGTTGCCCCCACCTACCATGTTCCCCATTGAGCTTGTAATCCGTGGGCCAGCATTCCCCATAATCGGAGAAACGCCTAAACCTGGAACAGCAGTTCGATTACCAATTGCAGAAGAGGTTGTGAGAATCCCAGGGATAGAACCACCAACTCCATTTGTGCTACCACTATACCCTTGGTTTCCAATGACACTCATACCAGCTCTATTCACTATCCCTGAATGACCATGTGTATTGCTGTGAGATATCTGCAAATGAGGAACAATATATTGTAGGGAGTTCTGAATATGGGTAAAAAAAAACTATAGGTCACCGAGAATTCAAAAACTAGGTGAACAAACCATTATGGGTTGTTCTCTGTGTTTCAATTTTATATTTTGAGTTTTGAATTCATTTTGGGCTTTGTGTTTTGACTGTCTATTTTGAGATTGTTGAAAATGTGTTCTTTCGGCATTTTGAAAAATTGTTTTGAAAACACCCAAAAGGCGTTTTGAAAATAGGAAAGATATCACATTTTCACTGTTTTGGAAAATCGAAAATAGAAAACGGTAAAAAGAACATACCCTTAGTTTTACGATATTAAGAAAATTAGTGAACTGCTTTAACTGTTTCCCCCAATACATATTTTCAATATTCTACATTCACATCAAGTTAAGGTATCTCCTATGCAGCAAAAAGTCAAAAGGTTACCTGAGAAAGAGCACCTGGAAGATTATTTGATGCAAATCTTCCACTGGAAAGGTTACCTGCGGCTTGTTGCACCCCACTAGAAGGGACATTATTCATTATTGTATTTCGAGATCCAAGTGAGCCTGACATGTTAGGAACATTAAAACTCCCATGAATATTATGCAGTCCCTGAATATTTCCTGCAAGAAGAAAGCTCGATGATATATTGGATTTTGAAGAAAATCTTAAACCCCTGTTTGGTCTAGCCAAAAATCAGTTTCTTTTAGTAGATTTTGATAAAAGTTGATAAAAAGTTGTGGGTCCCAAAAAATGTGTGGTTGAAATTGAGTTTTAGGAACCAATGAGCTTTCAAAAGTGGGGGGCAAACATAGTATGTAATAATTCCAGCAAACAACTCACCAGAGTGATGAAAAACGGGAGAGGCAGCCCCAGATTGACCAGAGAACGGTGAAGTTAATGGGCGCCCAGTGCTGTCAGGAAGATTTGATGTTGATTCATTGAGTGATGACTGCAGCCAGATTGTAAATGAATACATATACGAAATTCCATACTCGTGTAAGTTTCACATATGACCCCCAATTCTTACTCAAATTATGATAAATGTTGTCATGATCCATGTACTAGAATAAAATAAAAATGAAACTATAATAAAGAACAGAGCTATAGTATTTTCAACGAAACGGCTCCAGTTTCTATGTTCAACCAAAAAGTGGAGAGAGAGAGAGAGAGAGAACATATTGCTTTTGTTGGGTAAGGCAATTAGGCAACATGCCCAACAAGTTCTGTTACCAAATACAACCACTCCATGCAATGAGCAACTCCATATGATTAGAAGTTAAGCTAATCATTAAGATAACAAGCTTAAAGGTATTATCTGAACTTGCTAGAGTGTTGTCACCTCCAAATAAACTAAATTAGATGAATCAATACCAGTCTCACTACCAACGTTATCTTAGCTTACCACATTGCCAGCAAAACCCAAGACTCATTATTATTCAAACACGAAAATTTCTGTACTTTTCAGAAGACAATTGAAGGAATCAAATCAACCCATCGTGCAAATCATGATAAACCATCATGCAAATCATTATAATTCACAAATTCAAGCACTGAAGCACAGTCTTAGTACAAAAACTTCCTTTCTGCAAAAATTGTAGAAAATCCCAAGGGTATACATGATGTAAAATGCTTCTCATCCCAATCTGTTTGATGTCATGGACGGCATGCAACACAACTATCCAGATATTTGGAGGCATGAGTTAGCAAGATCAGAACATTTTACTTGTTTTTCATTTTGACAAAACCTTTCTGTGCTTTTCGTATTTTAGATCTCTCCAACAAACCATATTAATAAGTTTGAAGCCATAACCTAAGAATTTGTTAAAATAGAGTCTAAATCTGACACTAATATCCTTATATATGACATGAACAGAGCATTGAAAAATCAATATGTTGACCCAAAAAACTCATGATTATATTATATAAGCAACAATAAAAATTACATTTAAATGGATGCCATGGTAAATCATATTAATGAAAATGTGGTATAGGAAAAATGAAAGAGCATATTTAATCCTAATATGAGAACTGCAAATAACAACAATATTACTTCGAAGAAAAGAACCAAAAGAATGTAGAAACCACAAGACTATTATCCAATGTCAGTATATACACATGTAGCGTTGTACATTAGAGGGAATAGTACATTAAATAACCCCGACATTGCAGAAAATTTCAAAAGGTCATGCAGAATTTTTTTCCTTCACCCAGTTGCAGCTTCCCTTCTTTTTTTGTCAAAAAGCTTTTCCAGAAAGTGCTGGAGCCTTTACTTTCTAATTCTCAATTCTCTGAAAGGAGAATTTGACAAGAACAGTCAGTCAAATTATTAAATGACAAAACTATATTCAGCAACCAAGAACAAGATTTGAAACGCTAATTAGTAAGTCACGAACTGAACAAAAAACAATTGATCAGAAGCAAACCCAAAGGCATAATACAAACAGGAAATCACGTGTAAAGCAAAAAATAGACCCATAGCAAATGCAGGTCCAATAAATTTAAGCTTCAATATGGTAAAAAAATATAGAAACAAATACCATAGAAGCACACATAAACGCTTCATTTTATGTATCCTAAAGCACAAAGAATCAGATGCATTTAATAAGTAATTCATTCTATCCATATAAGATCCTTAGCAGCAGCAACCAAAGAAAATTGATTTGACCGGTATCAATCAATTGGTATCATAGAAAGAAATCATCTGCCTCACCAAAAGACTCCAATATTTCTTGATCCACACCAAGCCATCGATTGAAAGCATTAAATGAAGAGCCAATGCTGTAAACAGCTGCTTTAAAAGAGAACAAGAAAACAACATGTTGAGATCTGTTTTCTAAATATTCACCGACAGTTCTGTGCTCTGCAACATATTTTGCTGTCTAACCCAGCATCCACAAACAAAATACACCTTTTGCAAGGTTTTTGTGTTTTCATTGTTTTCCATTTTTTAATAAATAGAAAAAGGGAAAAACCCAAAATCATCAGTTTTTGGTCAAAACGCTTTGCTTGAAACTTTTCAATAACGTTTCAAGGGGTCTGTACAGGAGAGCTATCATATAAGGTCCTCCACTTTTAGTCATAGACGCATAAATAAGAAGAAAACCTCTGATAGATTGGCTCTAATTTGAAAATGTACAACCCGATCATGTCACAATCATCAAAACAAATTAGGGTGAAGCTCTAGTACTAGATACTATGCATAACAGGAGGAAAAAGAAACCAAAATATTTAGAACACAAGGTGATATTCCTCAAATTTCCTCACCTACAAAAATAAAACTCATATCTAGTTGAGTACCACCAAATAAAGTCAATAACTCATTCAAACGAAGAAGAGCACACAATCTTCAGTTCTTGCAAAACCAATAACAGGTTGACCAACAACCACCAATATCTGTATAGGGTTATAGGTTCCTAAAGCAATATAGATATCCCAAAAAGGATTTACCCTCAATCTAAACAGGAAATAGGAGCATACAATATTGTAGCCTATTACTCCTGTCCTACCTCTCTTCCACTCCTTTCTCTCTCCACACTGACTTTCCCTTCTTCTCTACCTCTTCCTGGAACCTAGGCCCTTTCAATATCTCTGTAAAATTTTCACAACCTCCATAAACCTAACCTCTCATCAGAAAGTCCAAAATTCCTCGTTGGCTTCTCTATGTACTAAATCCCAATTTCTATGAGGCCATTGAAGTGAATTAAATTGCAGTTGATGATTTGAAGACTGCAGAAAGCATTTGGGAGGATTTAAGTGTAAATGCAAATAAATTTGAATATGCATACTCTTTTAAGTTACAAAACGAGAAAGATCTTGTGTTGATGAAATACACGCCTAAATCTTTTATACTAAAAATTAATTTGGTGCAATTTTAATTTTACTGTGTGCGTGTAAATTTTCTATTTCAAATGTAATATGCATTTTTCTACTATCAAGTGTGCAGCTCACTTTCTCGATGGGTCCTCAGATGTACATTTTACAACTCTAAACCTAAATGATAAACATCTGTGCATACAACTAAAAGAGTACTTTTCGTCGAAGTCACATTTTTTTAACTTTTCGTCGAACTCTAATCTATGTTTGTGTCTTGATAACATATAAATTGGAGGCAGAGAGTAAGAAACCAAATGGGAATTTTAAATTGGAGGCAGAGAAAAAAGCATAAAATCCTCTGTTATTCTTTCTTCAGCAAAGTCGCATGCATCAAAAATCAAGAGAAAATGTACTAAAGATAAATTCTAATCCAAATTACTTATTATATCATTTTTAAGAGATCCTCACAGGATGTACAGCGATACTTATTCAGAGTTTGGAATTTAATCATCGCCTAACAGTGTTATTTGGGGCTATCCGAAACTGGATCGTGATGGAAAATGATTGGACAGTGCTGAGGTTTATTTCAACTGAAAATATCAAAAGTTTCCTGCCAAATTTATAACAAAAATGATAAAGACGTTGACGGTTCAGTCTATAGAGAAACTAACCAACATTGATCAGGCACTGCAAATAAATATGTTTCACCGAAGTTAGGAAAATATCATGAGGGTTTCTTTTACTGTAATAACAGAATCAAAACTATGTATGCAAAGTGTCCACTCATTAGGTCATTGCATTGTGTTTTCAAACTTAAGAGCTACAAGCAAACCAGCAGAAGTAGGCAGTAAAGTAATCCCCCACCCACCCAACAACATAGAGTAACAATCAATTTATTGCTAAAAAAAAGATTTGAGTACAAAAATGGGATTTAATCATTAAGGTTAAAAACACTTTGAGCTACAAACCTCACATGCTATCTTATATCAATTCAATCATCCACATATTCCTCCAACCATCAAAATCCCCTCCCCCAAAATATGAAGAACCAAAAATTCTAAAAAAGAGTCCGTCAATTCATACAACCCCAAATAATAATTTTCAGCAAAATCATAGCCTAAATATTCTATCATCAACATGCCCAAAAGATGAACGTATAAAAGAGAGAAAATAGTAGTAACCTTGAAGATGACGAGAGCAAGATGCAGTAGATCTGCGTGAAGAGTGAAGAAGTTTAGTATTACTGATCGGACGATTTTGATTGCTATGAGACTCGGGACTCTGGAGCGATAAAGTGGAGAATTTTGAAGAAAAACGAGGCCGTCTACTTCTATGAATGGACGGACCCAACCCCCTCCCTTAACACACAGTAAAAGCCCACAAACTGGCATGTTTGGTTTCGCTTTTACTGACAAGTTGCATTTTTAGATTGGGTAATTATATTACCACAACAAAATTTAATTACTACACCACATTATAATCACACCACAATTAAAACATATTTTTAATAAATACACCACAACAAATTTACAATTATACTCCTAATACAATATAAACTAAAAATAAAAAATAAAATACAATTTGTGGTGTAAACATCTCTCAATTTGCAGCTAACTTCTATCGGACATCACCCACACTCCGGTGAATGAATTCCTGAATTCTCCGGCGAAATTCCTTAGTTTTCGGTTTCTTCAATTCCGGCATTTCATACACACAGAGTCAAGAGACTCAGTTGATTCAACTTTTCTCGTCTTCTTCTCTGATCTTTTGAATCACTCTACACATCTATATGTATAGATTACAATCATACACGCATATATATGGGTTTTAAGTTGATATTCAGAGGGCATGAGACGCGTTCGGTGAAGGAGGCGTACTCGCCAAAGCCATGGTTAAGTGTGATTCGTCCGATTAGGTACATGCTCCGTGAGCAGCGACTCGTATTTGTTTTCGTAGGCATTGTCATTGCCACCCTCATCTTCGCCCTCCTCCCACATCTCGGCCTCCAACTCTAACTCGGTTTTCCCCTTCGAGTTAACTCAGCCTCATAAACTCATCTACCAGAATGGCCACCACCGGGTTCGAATTTGGGTCGTCCTTCAACTGTGGCGGAAAAATACCTCTAGGCCGGAAGAGAAAGGGTTTGAGAATCGTGGCGATCGATGGGGCCGGGTTCGTCGGAAGCCACTTGGTTAGTCGTCTGATTAGCAGAGGAATTAATTGAAAAATTGATTCTATGGACTCTTCCATGACAATCAGTTTCTGGCAATAAAAGAAAAGAAAGAAGAAGAATACAATAGGTTTTTTTTTTTTGGGTGTGATTATAATGTGGTATGAATAATTAAAAGTATATAAAACCTAATTATGTAATTTTACTTAAGGCTATTTGACTAAATAAGGAAAAAAATTAAAATTTGTAGTGCA
>CAIGRS010070795.1:1108-15556 GCA_903798395.1 Fraxinus floribunda | reverse complement strand
GGACAACAAGTCGCACAGATTCTCCGTTGGAAATCAGACCAGTGAATGCAAAATAAGAACTTGAAGATGCATAATCTCAGGGCAACCAGTCAATAGATACTAAAACCCTTGAGGCTCCTGTAGAAATTAGCAACGTGAAGTTGAGAAAATGCAAGAAATCACGACACAAGAAAATTAATTGGGACTTACTGGGATTGGTTGAGTATACTCCAAATCAACAGGATGCCTACCAAGAAAATCCCAAAAGTCTTACTGTGATAACTTCAAATGGGATTTGAGGGTTTTCGAAATCGATTTGAGGGGAGGCGAGGTCGATCGAGAGACAGAGAGTCTAGAGATTTGGGCTTTATGGCTAATTCGTGTATCTATAGCTTGGTGGGTCGGGTTTGGAGGGAATTGAATTGGGCTTGTGGGCTTTGGAAAATGATGGACTTATTTTTTAAATGGGCTAGGATTTTTTTGCAACGTTTCTAAGACGTTGCGATATATTAAAATCCAAGTTTTAGCAACACTTCTGAAACGTTGTAATAGACTTAGTTTTGGCAACGTTTAATAAACATTGCCAAAACCTAAACCTTTAGCAACGTTTCTAAAACGTTGTTGTGTATTAAAATCCAAGTTTTCGCACCACTGCTGAAACGTTGCTAAAGGTTTAGTTTTGGCAACGTCGAATAAACGTTGCAATAACTAAAACCTTTGACAACACCATATAAACATTGCAAAAGGTGATATTTGCAACATCCATTTAGAAAATGTTGCCAAATCTCAATTATATTAAGCAATTGCAACATTCACTTATTTGAATGTTGCGATAAACACCTTTAGTAACATTTAATAACCAAGTATTGCCTTTTATGTGTTGCAAAAACCATTTTTGTTGTAGTGAACAATTCCATAATTCTCTAAACTCAATCAAAAGATCAAAACACAATATCTAAAGATCAAACACCAAAAATCCTTACATTCACTTATAAGCCTTCAAAGTTTTAAAGTTGGAGAAGAGGCACTTTGAGTTTCAGCGCTCCGGAACGAGTTTGTTCTTAGTGATAAAGTGGAGAGAAAAGTAATCCAAAGTTCTAGAAAGTGCTGGTAGTAAAATCAAAGAGTTCTTTGGTGATTTACAAGTTATGTGATCAGAGTGAGCTAAGATTTAGCAGTGTCTGAACCAAATGTAAGTTAACTTTTCTAGTAAATCTTTTTGACAAGGTTTGCTCGAAGGTTTTTGATCCTTGTGAAGAGTTCTTCAAGGGATTTTTATCTGTCGTCAAATTCTTATGTTATTTACTTTTTCTCGCTTTGATATGAATGTTTACGTGATTTGTTTAATTAGGATTTAACTGGATTAATAATCTAGAACCAATAAATGGTGAGTTGTTGCATTTTATTGTTGATTGTTTTAGTTTAATATAGTTGGGTTTAAATGAAGTGACATAAATATTTCCTACCATTTCTGAAAGAGAGGGGTCTCAAGAAAATGGATGG
This sequence comes from Fraxinus floribunda, assembly GCA_903798395.1. Taxonomy (NCBI): domain Eukaryota; kingdom Viridiplantae; phylum Streptophyta; class Magnoliopsida; order Lamiales; family Oleaceae; genus Fraxinus; species Fraxinus floribunda. Next base: position 14,074 of record CAIGRS010070795.1, on the reverse strand, counting down.
TGAGAATGAAGTGGATGAATGAGCGGCATGTGGTTGCATATGGTTTTACCCGTCGTATATTTTTCTTCGGAAAGACAACCATGCTATGTACTAGGCTTTTTTCCAGATTGGTTTAAAGAGATCCACTTAGAATATTTTATTAGGAACTGGGCCAAAAAAAAAAAAAAAACAACGCAACTCCTGTAAATCTGTTTGTACAGGATCCCTACACAAACAGATTAATCCTTATAAGGAAGACAAAGAGCACGAGCTATGGAATGTGTTGAGAAGCTGCATGCTTATCGAAATTATGAAATGAATTCGTGAAATAACCTATAAAACACATAAATATCTCGAAACAATAAGTCTAAACGTGGTACATTTGAGACAACATAAAAGTGAGGTGAAGAAAATGTATTATCTAATGAGAACATTTCCAAGTTATTGGAATCATATTGTTGTTGGATGTATGGAAAAGCACCTCATCCGGCTTAGAACTATTTGATTAGGATTTTGATGAGAAAATTGAAGGAAGAAAACTAGAGTACTAAATAAATCTAAATATCTAAGTCAAAGTTAGTATAGTAGTGACTTAAACAATTGTTGATCAATGTCGATGTAATGTGTTTCTTGTGTCTAGTAGTTATATAGAAGACTTGAATGTAATTTCATGTAAATATATGACATCTTTTAGTCAATATATGTGTTATGCTTTAAAGCATATGGTTGAGATATCTAATTTACACTATACATGCTTAATTATTTAATTTAATGGGAGTTCTAAGGTTGTAAGAGGTCATGTAATTCTTACCATGAACTTAAGATTTTTGTGCTGAGAGATTAATTATTTTGACAATGAATATTAGGATAATGAACGATGGTTAGGATCTGAGCAGACTTTCAACTCTATGCCTAATATTAAATTATCATATTTATTAATTTATGCGAGTGCAAAATGCCATGTGTACATAAATAGACATTTATATAATTGTGATTCAAAATTTAATAGATCATGGCATCAGAGAATATCATTGCAGACCTTAGTAAGTGTGATAAATTGAATTGCGATAACTAAAACACTTGGTCACATAAAATTTGGTATGCACTGTAGGAACATGACGCTCTTGAAGGCATTAACCATGTGATGGAAAACCTATGTATGGGTCAGGTTTCTATACACAAAAGAGATCAAGAAACTTACTAGGCATGGAAAAACAAAAATTTCGCTTCTCATGCAATTTTGGCATGTTCTGTGGTGGATGATCTCATTTACAAGTGTTACTAGGTTTATATAGCTCACCATTAAGTTTGAGATTTCCTATGAAGATAATATCAAACATAATGTAAGGACTATGTTTGACATGATCAAAGGGCTAAGTTTTAGCTGGTTATATATTATTTGATGAACAAGAATGTCAAGTTTCGACCCACTCCATTCCTGATAATTGAGAACATCTTAAAGTCAATCTAACTCATAATGACATCATCAAAACTTATGCTAATGCTGCCCGCCATGTTAAACTAAGAAATGGGCAACTAATTAGTGCTGCTAAATCTCTAAAACATGCTTTTGTGGCTAAGTCTAGTTCTAAAAAACCTTCAGGCGTAATGCTTAAGGAGATCTGGAACCAAGGCAAGAAAGGGAAAATAAGAGATTGGACATGTACCTAAAAATAACAAACACAATTGCAACAAAAAGGGAAAATAATTTGGAAAAAAGAAACACAAGAGAAAACAAATCTACAATTGTCAAGTGATAGATCACTTTGCTTGGGTTTGCCCTGAGCCAAAGAAGGTAGCTACTATAAATTCTTCTTATAGTGATGATAATGTTTCTAGAACTTTTATGCTCATTTAACTAGAGATTGAGAAGTGTTTTTTTTGGAGTTTCACTATTCTAAATCGGTACAAAATGGACATATATCGGAAACAATTGTAGAGTGGATGTTAAAGGGACTGATACATGCAAGTTACATTTGCATTGAGGTTGTACTATTTTCCCTCGTGATTTCCTGATAACCCGAGGATAACTAAATAAGAGGGGGTGAATTGGTTTTTAAAAGCTTTTTCGAAGAATTAATCTAAATTCAAGCAAGTAAAGACTAAATAGATTAATTCAAATAATAAGCGCAAATATGAAAGCAATAAGTACAAGGGAAGAGAGGATGCAAACGATATAATTGTGAATGTTCGATCCAAAGCAATGATCTAAGTGCTCTGTTATCAAGCTCTCCAGCACGATCAAGGCATTTTCATTGTATTGATTGACTTATGACGCAATCAAACCCTTTAGAACGCTTCCGACGACTTACAAACAAGAATCACCGATCCTTATACAATATTGAGCTTTACGGGACCTCAATGTGACCCACAAATTTAAAGATGAATGATTTTACAATTTAAATCTTCCATCTTAATAAATAATATACACAAATTAAGTATAAAGAAAGAAATAGTGTTACAATTAAATGAATAGCAATGAATGAAGATCAAGGTTAGATGAGAGAACTTTAATGAAAAAGATGATTTTCAAAAGTTGATTCAATCAATCCAAAGTTTTCAAAGTAAATGTTTGAAGAAGTAAAAAGATGTAAGTTCAAAGAGTTTTACTCAAGTAATTCTCACTTTAATGCTCTTAAAGAATGTTTTATTTAATGCAAAAAGTAGATGTATTTATAGAGTTCAAAACGTTAAAAAAGTTTGGGATTTCGGTTGACTCGTTCGGTCGACCATCTCTTGTTCGAATGACCAATATAGTCGTTTGTACAGAAAAATTAGAGGTTAGAACGGTCAGATTTTGGACCGTTGGGAATTTTCGGTGGACCGCCTCTTCCGGCCGGTCGACCGTCGGGCAGTTCTACGTTTTGACTCCATTTGTTCTGATTTGAAGGTTTTGAAAAGCATGGCCTTTCGGAGAGTATTTTTAACTTTTCAAGATAAAAAGTATTTTTCAAGTCTAAATATCATATTTAAAAGTCATTTTTACATTTGATCAAGTAATTGCGTTTGGATGACTTTTAATGCACAAAATTGTTTTGTATAGAAGGATTTTAAGTTAAGCATTCATTACCAAATATCAAAGTGTTAGTACCTTTATACTTTAGCTAAGAAATCAAGTATTTGATCTTGCTACGAAATTCAACTCTTAAATTTTTGAATGTGACTTCGTCTGACATCCTTCATGAGCCCGATTTGTGATGATAGCCTTTGATTTTTTGATGACCATCAATCAGTTTTCCATCGTATGTGTTGAAAAACTATAATCACTTGAATTCAACTTGTTGGTAAACAAGATTAACTTGTTTGTTATAATCAAAACTTTGAGGTTTTAATCAACCATATGTCAATAATTTCCCCATTTTTGATGATGACAAAATTGAACAATTGATAAGAAATATAAATCTTAAATTTTGCATGTAATCCCCATATCTTTTACAAATCAATAGCCATTTACTTTAAAGCATATGTTTATCAAGGCGATCATTTTTTTATCATAACATTTTCATCAAGCATATCATCTAATATACTTTCCCCTTTTGTCATAAGCAAAAAGATATTACATTTAAGATTAAAACACAACCATTGGAAACAGTACAAGTTTTCCCCCTTAAGTAAGCTCATGAAGCCAAAAAATTGCAAAATATAGGATATCGCATACAAAGGCAAGTCAAGACATAAGTTTACAAAAGGTAAGGATACAAAGAGGTTAGTCAACATAAGGACTAAAGCACATATGCATAAAATCATATCTAAGGTGGAAATAAGGCATCGAACCGAGGATAAAAGGCATTTTGTTTGAGGTTGCATTGCCTATAGTGGTGGCAATCGAGCCAAGTGGCTCGTACTGTAGACGCCCACGAGCCGCTCGGGCTCGTCAAAGCACAAACCAGAGCAAGGGGCTCGGTAGACGAGCTGCTCGCCGAGCGGCTCGTGGCTCGCCTATTTTATTAAAAAAAAATTTAAGGCTAAAATAGTGGATATAATTATATATAAAAAAAAAGAAAAAAAAATTCAAAAATCGGACGAGTCGCTAGCTGAGCCGCTCGGCTCGTCTCTCGGCTCGCCTTTGGGGGGAGCTCGAGCGGGTGCTCGGCTGGTGGGAGAAGAGCCTCGAGTTTGGCTCGTGCTTGCCTGAGTATGGGCCGAGTCAGCTCGGCTCGACCCATTGCCACCTCTAATTGCCTATTGTTGAGTATTGTAGTAGGCATAAAAGGCATCGTGCTGAGCCTGCATCACCTCTTGTTGAACTTGCATTCGGTGAAGCATCCCGCCAAAGTCAATGGAGGATGTAAGTGAATCGATGCGTCCATTGAGGAGATTGTAGTGATTCTCAGTAAAAATAAAACCACCGAAAAGTGGAGGCGCAATCAATCCTAGGATGTCATGAGGAAGACTAGGAACCTGTGGTACATTGTCCTCACGATCATTGCCGATTTCGTCTACATCTCCTTCGAAGGGTAATGTTGAAAGTCCTGAGTTCGGATCAGATCTTTTAGTATGGGGCACCCATTGCCCATTTTCCTTGACAATTTTCATTTGTTTAAGAGTATGAGTATTGATAATGTCAGTGAGACTAAGAGAAATGAAGACCTCAACATTTAAAGGGAATTCAAAATGTTTAAAAATCTTAGTAAGACGCATGCCAAAGGGTAAACCTTGATGCGAGTGGCAGAGTTGATGATTTTCATGTGACCAATGATAATTGTTGAAAAAACTAATTTTTGCCTGACTAAAAGGGAATCAAGAAGGAATATGTCGAAGTGAGTAACTTTGTCGAGATAACCTTTCCTAGGAAGGATAATGTGGGCAATGATAATGTGTAAAACTTTACAAGGTAAAGTTAGTTGGTTTGAATTAAGTTTTATCGGATGTTCAAAATTATAATCGTCAAAGGTTGGGTGAGCCATATGACAAAACACTTGATTTGCACAATCTCCGAGCTCAAGGAAATAACGTACAAGGGTTTTCGTAATTGTAATCATTTTTCCTTTTAGAAAACAAGAAATGCTACCCGTACGAGGAGTTTAAACCATATTTTTGTAAAACTATTTCATAAGCATAAGATATGCATTTTCTTCTATAGATGCAATCTAGACCCAACCAATTCTTATGAAGAATTATTCATGTAATGCAGGTACTTGAAAATAAAATTCACAAAATCTACGATCTTACCTATAAGGATGGATGAGTTATCAAAATGATTTTTTGGCACCTCAGGTTCGTCCTTGATGAAGAAGTTGGCAACCTCTCACTCCTTGGTTTCTTCCCCAATATTTTTACCCTTAGCATGATAAAAAAAAATAGAAGGAAAATTTAGAAGGTGGTCGACCATCAAAGTGAGAGAAACTAAAGTTTTAGTGGAAGAAAATGGGGATTTTAAGAGTTCTAGTTTTTTTTTTGCGACTAACTAAAAGTCTATTAATAATGTAGCAAGCGGTATTAACGCCTTCGACCTAAAAGTACTTTGGCAAGCTGTATTAGTTAAGCATAGTTCTAGCCATTTCTTACAATGTGTGATTCTTCCTTTTTACTACGCCATTGTTGAGAGTTGTAGAAATTGTGCTCATATCCATTTTCATTACAAAAATCATCAAAGACAATATTATCAAAACATCCACTGTGATCACTTCTAAGTAATGTAGTATCCATTTTCATTTTGAACTTTTTTACAAAAATGTTTAAATACATTCAAGGCTTCTTCTTTTAGATTTAAAAATAGGACCCAAGTAAATCTAGAAAAGTCATGGACAATAACGAATGCATAATTTTTACCACTTAAGCTAACAGTTCTAGAGGATTCAAAAAGGTCCATGTGGAGAAGTTTTAGTAGTTTTGTAGTTGAAGAGTGTAATTTAGGTTTAAAATAGCTTTTCACTTTTTTTCCCAAATTGACAAGTATCACAAATTTTATCTTTCTCAAATTTTAAATTTGGCAAACCTTTGAAAAAATAATTTTTTAAGATTTTTGAGAGAATATCCATGCTAACATGACCTTATCTCCTATGTCATTTGATAAGCATTTTGCATCATTTTCAAATTCGATATTAATGATATAAACATCTTTATTTCAGCTTTCTATAAACATCACCTCTTTTGATGTAGCATATTTAATAAGACATTTGAAAGAATCGAATTTTATATGATATCATTTATCACATAGTTGACTAATACTAAGTAAATTATGTTTGATGTTATCTACTAATAAAATATTTTTAATTGAAGGAGAAGAATGATTACCAATGTCTCCAATTCCAATGATTTTTTCTTTTCCATTAATACCAAATGTGACATTTGCTCCATCCTTCTTTTTGGAATTTGATAGTAACATTTTATCTCCGATCATATGCTTTGAGCATCCACTGTCCAAGAACCATTTGCTCTTTATCTTCTTTGGTGCTTAAAAAAATAATTTAATTTTTTTATCTTTGATATCAATACAAGTTTGGGTCGTTGGTAGTTAGTTTTAGTAGATTCTTGAATCCACTTGTTCTTAATTTCAAAGTGTAGCCTCTTTTGATTAGACAATTATAAGCATTATGTCCATCATCATTGCAAAAGCTACATGTAGTGCTAGAAAGAGAGGAGTTTGATGCTTAGACAAATAAATTTTTGAAAGATTTTTGTTTCAAAAATGGTTTATATCCAACTCCTTCTTTGTCAAAAACGCACTTTTGATCACCAACCATTAAATCAAGTGAATTTGTTACCTTAGTTAGATCTTCAACTTTTTTCTTTTAAAGAAAAAAATTTTTAAATCAAAGAATCATAATCAACATTTTCCCTTTTGAGCTCCTTTTCAGTTTCTAAAATTTTCTTCATTTCATTTTTCAACAAATAGTGTTTCTTTTTAAGAATGGGTGATTTAAGACAAGCTTTTCAAATTTCTCAAGAATTTCATCATAGGAGGTAGATAAATCATCATATGAACATTTTTCAATAGGATTTACCTCATTTTCGATTGCCCTGAAGCACATGTGGACGACTTCTTCTTGACTATTATTTTCATCACGATCATCATCGCTTTCATATCATGTTGCTTGGAGTGCCTTTTTCTTGATACCCCACTTCTTGTTTAGGCACTTGGTTCTCTTGTGATCGGGTTTGTAACAATCATAACAATTGATTTTCTTGCTTCTTTCTTCACCATTTTATTCTTTCTTTTAAAATCTTCGATTATTTCTAAACTCTCTCCATTTTTTTGACAAGAAGAACTAGATCATCGAGTTCTTCATCACTCATATTTTCACTTATAGTTCCTTCTTCAATTACCGATCTTAAAAGCAATTTGGCACTTAGAAGACTCATTTGATTCCTCTTTGCTTTTCCTAGTTTTCTCCTTAGTTTCGGCGTTGTTGAGTACACAAGTTATCAAAGCTTCATCAAGTTCTTCCAATAGATATTAGTTGATATCTTTGGAATTCTCTATCAACATCCTTAATGAACTCCAATCTTTCGATAGTGACCTAAGCATTTTACTTATAAGCTCACCATCAGTAAATTTATGACCAAAGCCTTGGAGACCATTAAAAATATTTGTGAAACGTGTAATTATGTCAACAATAGTTTCATCTTGTTTCATGAAAAAGTTTTCAAATTCTTTAACCAAAAGATTAATTTTGGTTTCTTTTACTTTACTAGTACCAACATGTGTAATTTCTAATGCATGCCAAATATCATATGCAGAATTGCACGTCCTAATATGATTAAATTCATTTATATCCAAAGCGCAATAAAGTAGACTTTTGGCTCTAACATTAAAGATAATTTTCTTTTATCCTCTTCATACTCGTATTAAGGCTTTGGAATGATTTGATCGGGTTTTTCATCTACTTTAATAATCTTGGTAGGCACATAAGGACCATACTCAATAACTTCCCAAATGTTAGAATCTATTTAATTAATGTAAATTATCATCCTATCTTTCTAATAATTATAATGTGTGCCATCAAAGAAGGGAGGACAATTTGTAGAATGCCTCTCAAGATTTTGAAATTTGTGGTTAGCTATTACTCAAGATTGTTAAATATTTAAATTCAAAATGAGCACCTTACTCTGATACTAATTGATAGCCCAAGGATAACTAACCAAGAGGGGAGTGAATTGGTTTTTAAGAGCTTTTTTAAAGAATTAATATAAATTCAAGTAAGTAAAGATTAAATAGATCAATTTAAATAATAAGCGCAAATATGAAAGTGATAAGTAAAGGGAAAGATGATGCAATCGATACAACTGTAGAGGTTCGGTCCAAAACAATGATTTACATCTGTTATCAACCTCATCGGTATAAACAAAGAATTTTCACTATTTTGATTGACTTGTGGTGAAATCCAATCCTTTACAATACTTTCAATGACTTACAAACAACAAGCTTCGATCCTTATACAATATTGAGCTTTACATGACCTCAATATTAACAACAAATTTAAAAAATTAATGATTTTACAATTTAGATATTCTCTCTTAATAAAAAATATTCACAAATTAAGTATACAAAGAGAAATAGGCTAACACCTAATTGAATAGCAATGAATGAAGTTCAAGTGTTAGATGGGAGAACTTTAATGAAAAAAATGATTTTCAAAAGTTAATTCAATAAATCCAAAGTTTTCAAAGTAAATGTTTGAAAAAAAATGTAACCTCAAAGAGTTTTGCTCAAGTAAAATTGTTTTATTCAATGCAAGAAGTAGATGTATTTATAGAGTTCAAAACGTCAAAAAATCTGGGAGTTCGGATGACTCGTCCGGTTGACCGTCTCTTGCCCGGATGATCAATATAGGCATTTTTACAGAAAAAATTAGAGGTCGGAACGGTCAAATTTCAGACTGTTGAAAATTTCTAGTCAACCGCCTATTTTGGCTAGTCGACTGCCATCCGATTGACCGCCTCTTCCGGCCAATCTATCGCCTAGCAGTTCGGCCTTTTTACGTTTTGACCTTGTTTGGTAAGATTAACTTGTTTGTTATAATTAAAAACTTAGATGTTTTCATCAACCATAGGTCAACATGTCCTATTTGCGTGAGGAATATGTCAAAACTTAATTTTAGTTGTTCTTTTAAAATTAGGTTTTATTTTGAACTTTTGTGGAACTTGTGTTTTTATTATCTGTGGTAATGCATGTTATGAATATGAATATTTGTCTAATGGTATCATTGTGTTGGATTGTGAACCAAACACTTATAAGCCCTTGTTTGGTACATATTAAGATTTTCATTTTCATTCTTTAATAAAATAATATTTTTCATCACATCAATAAATTTTCTTTCTTTTTCAACCACACAATCTCCATCAATCTACTATTCCAGAATACGTTCTTTCAAAATAATGTGGATGAAACACACTCTAAATACTGTATAAATCGATATTTTTTTTATGAATTTTATCTTGTTCTGAAGATATGAATATGGACACACGTGTCCACATGCTAGATTATGGCATATTGGCAAGAGAAAATGAATATATTAGCTAAAGAAGTCTTACTAGGCTCAATATTTAAGGTTTCATTAACTAGTTATAAGTGTTTTTTTTACTTGCTTATTCGTGCTTACATATTTGATTTATATTTAAAAATTGAGAGAATTTCTACTTAAATTAGTTTAAAAATTATGACTATTTGTAAAACTCGAATTTGAAGCAAAAAAGGAAGATTTTGAGCGTAGTCGGAGTTAGTTCGAAGCAATTGAAGACTAATCAAATTTTACAAGATTCATGAAAATCATTACGAGATCAATTGAAGGAAGGTCAAAAGTTTTGGGGGGTGAAATTTAACTTACGAAAAGTTTGAGGACTAATTTCGAAACTTTTAGATCTAGATAATGACCAATTTTGGATGATTATAAAGGTAAGGGACCATCATGGATGCCTTTTAAAGTTACGATATCAATATTTAAAAGTGGGTTAAAAAGGAACAAAATCGTACAAAAAACATGAAATAGGTGCCAAAGAGTAAAAGCTAGAAAATTATAAAAGTGACTGCAGTTTGTAAACCGCAGTCAGCCCATGGTTACACAAAGTTGCTATTTATCATGATGCGACCGCAATTGAGGTCTAATTATATTTTGGCCGTGGATAGGCCGTAGTAAGCAAAACTGTAGCCTATTCATTGCTATATTTTATTGGTAGTTGTGTTGTTTTTTTCTAATTTGTCGAGGGTCTCCCTTAGATTTTTAGTAAATAGCATTTTTTGTTATTTGCCTCAATTTCGTAGTTATGTCACTTGATTAATTATTTGCATTTTAACTTAGTTTCTAAATTTTATTGTTAATTTCTAGAATGATTTGGTAGATTACTTAAACGATCATTTTGAAGATTTGACGAATGAATCTTTCGATATATTAATTTGGTGGAAATTAAATTCAAAAAAATACAACATTATCTCCGAAATTGCTAAAGATATGTTGGCTATTTACAATTGTTTCTAAGTCTACATTTCCCAACTAGGGTCCGATCATTGATTCTTTTAGGAGTTCGTTGATTGCAAATATGATTGACGCGTTGATTTGACCTAAAAATTGGTTGCATAATTATAAGGAACCTATAGTGATTCGCCACTACTTGGATGAGATAGAAGCATTGAATAATTTACAAAAAGTTATAAAAGATATTATCGCATTTGATTTTTCTATTTATTTTCTTTTGTTAGTTGTTTTATATCATTTAGCTATATTTAATGAATTCATTTGCTATATTCTTATTTTTATGGAGAGAATAAGTCACGTGTTATAATTGTAGATGTTGTGCCAATTAGTACGACTAATAAAATAAAATATATTTATCATATTGTTGCATTATAATTATTAGAATTACAGAACTTTGATGTATAATATTTTTAATGTACTATTTATATTTTAACATGAAATTTTAAACTAAGAGTGTGTTTGGTGCATATTAAAATGAGAGAATGTATTTTTTTGAAATGATGTGATGAGAAATATGTGGTTAAAAATAAGGAAAAGTTATTGATGTGATGGAAAATATTATTTTATTGAAGAATGTGTGTTGAAAATGAGTTTTGAAATAATGTATTTTAAAGGAATGTGTACCATATCCGATAATAAGACTTGCGAATTTACTACTTGTGTAATTAAGAGTGTGTTTGGTGCACATTAAAATGAGAGAATGTATTTTTTTGAAGTGATGTGATGAGAAATATGTGGTTAAAAATAAGGAAAAGTTATTGATGTGATGGAAAATATTATTTTATTGAAAAATGTGTGGTTGAAAATGAGTAGAAGAATGAGAATAAAAAAAAATAATGTATGTCAAACATGGGCTAATATTTATGATTTAACTTATTTGATATATTTTTTTCTTTGTTAAATCGTTGTTTTAAACCAAAGTAAAGCAAAAAAAGTGGTTTGAATTGGTTTGAAAAAAATTTTAAACGGCTTTAAGTGGTTTGTTCTGATATTTCACAAATCATTAAAATCGAATTGTGCTCTCCCCTAGATTTCACTATTCTTCATCCTTTGAAATCACAGGACAGCATTTCATTGACTTTTGAATTTATAACAAAGCGAAAGGAGTGCTGTACATTTAGACCGTATAGTAAAATTCGGCAACCGGATTAAGGTAGAGGTACATTTTTATTAGAGAAAATTGCAGCCATGGTCCCAAACCTTTTTCCTTTTTTGTAGACTTTACCACAACATTCATTTTATACCACCACAGGTCCCAAACCTTTGAAAAATGGATTATTCTATATGTACAAAATGGTTTACTACATGGATTATTTAAAGGCCAAGTGGCGCCCACCTATTGGAGGGGTGTCGGGCCCACCCGATACCCCTCCAATAGGTGGGCGCCACTTGGCCTTTAAGTAATCCATGTAGTAAATCATGGAGTACCTCTAGCATGGTCCTTGAAAAATTCACACCGGAGGCCCATCTGAACAAAAACCGTCCAAATCACTGTTAGTCAACCTGAAAAATTAAAAAATGAAATACTTTGACCATTTTAAGGAAGGACATTTTCGTCCATACAGTAATTTTCCTTTAAAAATAATAAAGAAAAGAAAAATCAGCTTCTTCTTCAAACACCCCACCCCACTCCACTCCACTCCACTCCCACTCCACTCCCACCCTTCTCCAACAACAAAATCATGCCGTCCATTACCACTATGGCCGCCGCAAACGCCACCACCATGGTAAATTTGGTCTTCTTGAGTTTCAAAATAATGGTTCCAACAAATTCAATTTTGAGATTTTTTTTTTCTTCTTAAAAATCTTCTTGCTTTACTCTCTATAAAGGTTGAAGAAATAGTACCTGATCATTGCCAAATAGATCTCGGAGGGTCCCGCGAGGAGAGGAAGGCAATGGAGGGACGTTCAAAGGGACATCTTTCCTGGTCTGGCATCATTATCCAGGCACGAGGTGACCGAGGATCTTTCCTGAGTCTTCATTGCTATTTTTATTTAAATTATGTAACTACTAATGGTCTACAATAATTGTTAATTATCATTATTCCTTAATTATGTAAATTAGTAGTGCTGCGTTTGGGGAAATACTTCTTCTTATGATTCAAAGTTCAAACTATCATTCTTTTTTTCCGATGCATGTACTCTTGTTCATTAACTTCATGCATTCCCACAGATGCGATGGTGGTGTCAAAAGTGTGCCGACAGTGTTGCCTGGGAAGGAGATATGTGTTTTTTTTTTTTTTTTATTTAATGAGAAAATTGTATAGTTACCATCTTGGCCTTTTTAATTTTGTCAAAATTGGTCAAAGTCTATTATTTCTTGGTCAACTAACTGCCAATTGACGGAAACCGTCCATTTGGACCTCTGCTGCATATTTCTGAAAGGTTTGAGACTTGTGGTGGCATAAAGTAAAGGTTGAGGTAAAGTCTGTAAAAACGAAAAGGTTTGATGCCGCTGCTGCAATTTTTCCTAAAAACTAAAATAAAATATTGTAGTGTACTCATCCTCCCAATATACTTCATCTTTATTTTATTTTTTCTTAGAATATGTTTTTCTCTTTCCGCTTTTCAT
>CAIGRS010070746.1:0-10229 GCA_903798395.1 Fraxinus floribunda | reverse complement strand
ATCTCAAATAAGAAAATTTTCTTATGTTCTTGAATTTGGAAACCCTTTTATGAATTCTGAAAGAATTTGAGCTGGGATTTTTGAGTTCAGTTTATGTTTGGCCTGGATTACTTTGAGAGGTTGAAGACCTTCCTTTTTTTTTTTTCTCTCAATTAGATTTGAAGAAAATTAATTAGGTTGAATTGGGGTTTCTTTTTTCTTTGTCCTTGTGTATGTTTAGCTGCTTGGTTATTCTTGTGAATTATTGCTGGATTTGCAGTCTGCAGTTGAAGGCAGTTCGATCACTCTCTCTCCCCCAACCAATTTTGTGGCCATGACGAGTAATTAGATTTTAATAGTGGTTATTTTACTCAGTAATGTCTTTCTTCAATTGTTTATTATAGTCTAATCTTCTAGATTTATAATAATGTGGAGTTTCATAACCTAATCTCTCTCTCTCACACACACACACACACACACTGACACACACTTTTATTATTCATGTATCAGTTTAGTTTATTTAGTATTACAATTCTTGATTTTTTTTTAAAATCCCTTTCTCCTTCATATGATTCAATTTCATTGACCTGTTTTTCATTTTTCATTTATGAAGTGGAGATGGTCAGATGGAATATATAACGAAAAAAACTCCAAGCTTCCCTTGGTTTAAAATGCAGGCCATTCTATATATATATATATATTTACTGATCAAAATCTGCTCTACCAACTCTCAAATGATTGAAGTTTGAAAATTTAGTTCGACCTAATTTACGATTGATATAATGAGATAAGTCCGTTTTGATAACCCATGATCCTTCATACTTTCACAATTTTCTGACAGAAGCTTATCCAAGAAATCTGTGTGCAATGCATGTGCAGGGAAGTTTCTCTTGACTGGACAGGTTAGGTGAACACACTGGATAAGAAGAATGAGTCAATCCAAAATTAAGCGAAAAATAGGGAAGTATGAGGTTGGAAGGACAATTGGTGAGGGCACATTTGCAAAAGTTAAATTTGCTAGAAATTCTGAGACTGGGCAACCTGTGGCTCTCAAGATCCTTGATAAGGCTAAGGTCCTCAAGCACAAAATAGCTGAACAGGTAAGTTTTTGATTTCTTGATTAAGAGGAAATCTTCGTGAACCTTGATTTGTCCCCAGAGATTAAATTAAATGAATTGAATTTGGAAGAGATTTCAGTATTTATCTGAGAATCTACATAAATGTTATTTCGCTTTGTGGGCAAGAGATTTTTTAGCATTTAAATCGTCATAAGTGTTTTTTTCTCCATTGCATTTTCTACTTTTAACACTTCGCTAGTAGCTTCTATTCTGGTCATAAAAAGTCCCTGATGTCTTGGCGCGTATTTTGACAGATAAAGCGGGAAGTAGCGACAATGAAGTTGATAAAACATCCCAATGTTGTTCGCTTGTATGAGGTTGATCCCCCTCCCGCTCCCCCCCTCTTTGCATGTCTGTGGGGTCGGGTGCTAGGATGTCTAATAATGTTGTCTTTATTCAGGTGATGGCGAGCAAGACAAAGATATTTATTGTTTTGGAGTTTGTCACTGGGGGAGAGCTCTTTGACAAAATTGTGAGTCGGAGAAATTTTATCGCACTAGTATTAGAATTTTCATAGTTTTATGAAAGTATGCAACATAATATATTGAATTCCAGTTTTAGAAGATGTTTAGCTTAGCTTAAAAAGTTTACTAGGAAGGTTTAAAATGAATATCATAAACAGAAATAAGTTACTTACTGTGATATTAAGATAAGAGTTACTTTCAAAATAATTACCTTTTTTTACTTAGAAAGAAAAAGTGACTTATCCAAACTTGTTTGAAAATAAAGTACTTATTTTTAAGCTTAACCAGGCATGCTCGGTATTCTTCATTTTTTTTATAATGCTCTTTGTTGGATCCATGGACTGAGTGGCCAGCTGATGGCTGATGCTTTCAACTTTAATTTTATTCCATCTCTCTGGCTGGCAACCATAATTGGCTGTAATTGTTTCTTAAATGCGGTCTCAATTGGATATAATGAATGCCACAAATTTTCTAAATTTAGGTAAATCAAGGACGGATGCGAGAGGACGAAGCAAGAAAATATTTTCAGCAACTTATTAATGCCGTTGATTTTTGCCATAGCCGGGGAGTCTACCACAGAGATCTAAAGGTAATTGACATCATTTATAGTAACATATAATCAAAAATATAATGGATAGTTTATTTTATTTTCAGTTTCGCAGGCAAAATGCTAAGCTCACTCATTATTCATATCTGTTTCCTTGTGTAGCCTGAAAACCTATTGTTGGATGCCTCTGGGAACCTTAAAGTTTCGGATTTTGGTTTGAGTGCTCTGTCTCAGCAAGTGAAGGTAAACATCAGATCATAGCATGTTTGGTAAGTAAGGCGCACTCTACAAAATTATAGTAGAAAAAGAAGTTAAAATCTTTTCAATGTATTGTCCTATGAAGGGTTTGCATAAGAAAGTAAAAATCTTATTAGTTCTTAATATATAAAAAGTAGATAAAGTAATCTTGTCAAAAGAGCTCTGTAAGTTGTCAATGACTACTCGAAAAAGACATCAACTGGAATTTGCGGATAAGCTTTACTTACAGTTTACAGATGCTTTTAGGAGATATTTATGCTTGGAAATTAGTAGATATTTCCAGATAACTGTTTACGGGCTCAATGCCGCTAGATGATTACTACGAAAACAAATAAAGCAGGGAAAAAGGACAAATGGATGATGAAACAGCTGATGGCAACTGCAAAATATTTATTAGCAGGGTATCTATCTTTCTCGGCTGATAGGAGACAAAATTGTGTGCCAATTATTGCATAATTTGTCGCTAAGTAAGGTCAAGAAAAATGTAAATATTGACTGAGGATGGATGGATTCTTTCTATTTCTTCAAGTTGACTTCTTGTCCTTTTTGGGTCATATCTTGGGCTGATCAGAAGGAAAGTGGATGTGCAGACTAAAATAAAAAGGATATTGTTAAATAATCAATCAGCCATTGGTAAATAGACAGAAGTAAATTTGCTTGGACCGCAATGGAATTGAAACTCAAGGGAATTGAAAACATAGATATCTCATTTACTATAAATTATTCGATCAAATGCATGCTTTGGATGATTTCTAGTTCCACACACAAGATATTCGTTAGACTAAACCTTTACTTTGTGTCAATTAGTCAGAGCAAAATAGTTTTCACAAAATTGATCTAACAGGATGATGGTTTGCTTCATACTACCTGTGGAACTCCAAACTATGTTGCTCCTGAGGTACGATTACTAACCTATGCACTTCATTCCTGCGTACATATGCATTGCCTCTTTTTTTCACTTGTCTTGAATAATGAGATCGTTGAACCACACCTTGTCTAAAAGCTTAAGCTTTTAGAGAGGGGTGACATTAATTTACATAAATTTAGTCTTCAAACTGAGATGACATTATGTGTAGGTTCTAAATGACCATGGCTATGATGGGGCAATTGCAGACTTGTGGTCGTGTGGGGTCATACTCTTTGTATTGCTTGCAGGTTACTTGCCTTTTGATGATTCAAATCTCATGAACCTATACAACAAAGTGAGCATTTGGCTATTAAATTGCATCGATTATCAAGTTTTCTCTATTATTTCTATGGTAGCTTCATTGTTTCCTTGTGGCTTGTCTAGATCTCTTCTGCTGAATTCACTTGCCCTCCTTGGATATCCTTCAATGCAAGGAAGCTGATTACTCGAATCCTGAATCCAAATCCTATGACTGTAAGCATACCTGTTTTTCTGTGGCGATGCATGTTATCTTGTAGATAAATAATCTAAATAATTAAATATCGACAATGTAACTTAATTTATCTAATTTAATCCATTAACAATGTTCATTTCCATTCTATATGATGACTTTATTGGAAATGGAAAGGAAAGTTTTTTCCTTGAAAAAATGTGGTAGGAAGAAGAAAAGAGAAGCTTAGCATCGTGTTTTGTGCGCTTCAATTTATGCTTTTTTTCACTTTTATGATTGATATGTTTGTCCAGCGCATTACAATCCCTGAAATTTTGGAGGACGAGTGGTTTAAGAAAGATTATAAACCACCTGTATTTGATGAGAAAGAAGATACGAATTTGGATGATGTGGAAGCTTTATTTAAGGATTCTGAGGTGAGTGGTCATTGCTCCCCCCCCACCATTTGTACATCAATTCTCTATCAATAGACAGGGTCAGGGTATCAAAACCCCCTCTAAGGTCGATATGGAGACCTAAAAATCCTGACTAGGCTAGATGGCATTCCAACTTTAAAAAAAGGATTCTGAGGTGAATTTGTGGAGCTGTAGATAACAGAACTATATAATTTTTTTGTTGAAAAATACTCACGGACTGCACATCTATTGGTTACTACAGGAATATCTTGTGACGGACAAAAAGGAAGAGCAGCCAGCAGCCATGAATGCATTTGAGTTGATCTCTATGTCAAAAGGTCTCAACCTGGGGAATCTGTTCGAGGGAGAACAGGTTGGAATTTGTATCTTTTCTTCGTAAAAGTCCCTGGCTTCCTGCATTACCTGCTAGGTCTAGTGTCCACAAGGACAAGAATGAAACAGTTTCAGATAAATGAGACAATATTTGGAGGCGTGTCCAAAAACTGCTGAAGACTAACTCTAATAATCTCTTTTACGGTGTTGTTTCTACTTACATAGGATGCCATGCTAACATAAGAATCATTTATGTCTAACGTTAAAGATCATTGAATAATTAAGTAGATTTCTATTTTGAGACATTTGGACAAGTTACTCTATTCTTACTGGGAAACAAGTTATTTTAGATGTAATTCTTACCTTATTATTGAAATAAGTAACTTGCTTTTTTCAAACTTATCCCAATATATGAATTATTTATTTTAAAATTTAGTTGTTTACTTGTAAGTATATTTTTTAAGCTTAGCACATGCTTGAAGTTTCTGGTATACCAAATAATTAAGAAAATTAGAATTTATGATGCAACTGGTACAGTTTTTTTTCTTTCTCGTCGTTTATCTTTTGTTCCTAAGTCTTATTAATTGCAGGAATTTAAGAGGGAAACAAGGTTCACGTCTAGGCACCCTGCTAATGAGATAATCAATAAAATTGAAGAAGCTGCGAAACCTCTTGGTTTTGATGTTCACAAGAAGAATTACAAGGTCCTTGATCTCTCGCATGCTTGCATAAATAGGGAATGGATACTTTTTAAGTTTGTTTCATCTATCTGCCTTGAATAAGAAGTGAGAGTATCATTATACTAAAATTAAATCACTTCCCGTACTTTGTCACAGATGAGGCTAGAAAATATAAAAGCCGGAAGAAAGGGAAACCTTAATGTTGCCACAGAGGTATGTTACTAAGGACTCCAAATCAGGTGGCTTACTCGAGTTCAATTTTACGTTTTGAAACAATTAATCTAAGATTTTGATAATTTTCTGCAATCTGCTCGAACGTTTTATGCGCTTGAATCAGGTTTTCCAAGTTGCCCCTTCTTTGCATATGGTTGAGGTGAGAAAGGCAAAGGGAGACACTTTAGAGTTCCACAAGGTACCCAGTCTTCAAAAAATTACGTTCGATGATTTTATTTTGTTTTTATTTAGTTCTGAAATAAAAAAAGGATAAAATGGGAAATCGTGGATTCCAGAGATTTTAGCTGAATTATATATCATGGAAATACTCCAAAATTTAATCTTCTGGAACCTATGGAAAACTCGTCAAGAGTGTCAAAATCTTTGAAGTACTACTACATCTACGACTTTTCTAATCCAGTTAAACTTTTTTGCCAGAAAGAAAATGTCATCCTTGTTGACAGATGCTCACATGGAAGTGGGACCCATGTGAATAAAAAAGGACAAAAAATTCCTGCCCCCTATTGTGAGGGGTCCCTCCCTAGGCCCTAGCAGCATAGCAAGATTGTTTCTATTATCTGGTCTTTTACAGATTTGAATGTGTTGCTGTAGTCATTTCATACTAGGGATAACAAAAAAATTCAACAAACTCGATACCCGTGGCCCCACCCCGAACGGGACGGGGATTACCCACTTAATTGAGTATTCGGATCGGGTACGAGTAACACCAACGGGTGCCCACCCCACCCCACCCCACCCCTTTAATTTTTATTTTTTTTTAGAATTCAATACTTTAAATGGAAAGCTCTACGAAATTTCATTAGGTCTAATAGAAAATAACAACTAAGATTATCAAAAAAATATAACAAACAATAAAAGTCTTAGTTATGAATAATTTAACTTTTAAAAATAAATAAAAAATTAAAAAATATATTATTGTCTCACTCTAATGAATAGGGACAATAAAATGAATTATCAAAAAATTAAACGGGGTAGTAAATGGGGCAAAGGCCCTGCGGCCCCGCCCCGTCTTGCCTTGCCTTAAAAGGGTAATGGGGAGGGGACGGGATGGGAAATTGCCTAGGGGGGCGGGGGGCAGGGAAGGTTGGTTGCCCTGACCCCGACCCTGACCCGTTTCATACAAGGATCATAATTAATATATAGTAATATCTTTAACTTTTCTTCCTTTGCCTTTTGTTTGCAGTTCTACAAAAACCTTTCAAATTCCCTTGAGGATGTAGTTTGGAAAACCGAAGAGGACATGCAAGAAATGAAGTAGAACTGTTGCTGTAAAATGAAGAGAACGAGCTTCAGTTTCTGGTGTCGACTGCCTTATAGCAGTGTAGGAGCTCTATTTCTTCGATATTTTGGCTTCCTTTCATTGAAACTTTTCTTCTATGAGGGAATTGAGGTTTAAAACTGTTTCCAGTGGTTGCTGGCTGTAAATGACATCATAGATAGATCTTGAAGAGTTTTTCATCCTTTGCAAATGCATTCTCAACTGTAGAACTGGACTTCTGTGTAATTTGGTTCTTCTGAAATGACTTTTCTTCTGAACATAAAGTTGTAATAGCCTTGGGATGTATTTCTAGAGGACGGGTTTATGTTGTTGCCTAAATCCCAAAGACTCGTTGTACTAAGAATTAAGCCGGGATTATAGTCAAGTGCATCAGAAGGGAAAAAAAATAAAAATAAAATACAAAGAATCCATGAATATTTACGAGTAGACGATCTTTACCTACCTAATGCAGTCTTACATAGCGGTCTTACATGGGGAAATATCCAAGAAACACAACTTATTTTCCTCTATACTATATGTATTGTGTAATTTTCTACGGGATTTAAACACACAGAAATGATCTCCTACCCATGGTAAGCAGGAGTTATCTAATCTATGATCAAGCCGAATTTTTTTGACAATTCCCATAGGTGGGAGATCATTTCTCCCTAAACACAAGCTACCTTGATAGTCTTCCATCTATTCTTGTTCCACAAGGACTCGACGTCCCATTCACATGTTCCATCTTGTTAGCTCGTGGTGAATTCCTTGAAACATCCTTGGTTGCTTGGAGTTGTTCCAGTTCGGCAAGTACCTTTGCAAAAATACAATTTCAACCATTTAAGCTTCAATGAAACATGGTATATATCAAGCAAAAGATCTTGGGATAGTCCCATAGCTACACATAACACATTTATAGAAATTGAGTACACGGCTTATGCGAGGAGTTAAGTTTGGCTCGCTCTAACAGTTTAAAGTTTAAGATGAGAGCGTATAATGTACCTCGACCATAGCTGGCCTGTTTTTGGCATCATTTTGGAGGCATCTTAATGCAAGGGAAGCTGCAGCCAGTGCACCCTTTTTCGAATACTCACCCCGTAACCTTGTGTCCATGATCCTCGAAAACTGCCTATTCTCTCTTAAGTAGGGTGTCGCCCAATCAACTAACATGTCTTCAGGACCTCCAATAGTCTCATCCCCCATTGCTCGTTTTCCTGACAACAGTTCTAAGAGGACAATTCCGAAACTGTATACATCACTCTTTGGAGTCAAGTGACCTGTTTAGTCAAATTTGTTAACAAGAAAGAAAAATAAAATATGGATTTAATTCAAATAAAGATTTCTGACTATCAGATGAAAAAGAAGGAAACCTGTTGCCACATATTCTGGTGCAGCATAGCCCATAGTCCCAACAACTCTCGTTGAAACATGACTTACATCACCACTTGGGCCGTTCCTCGCAAGGCCAAAATCTGCTAGTTTTGCGTTAAATTTCTGCAGAATTCAAGCACGAAGAAAGGCACGCTACATTAAAATGGATACAAAAATCAGATTTGATTAATTTAGACTCTATTCGAGGTTTATGTGTGATACCATACCGAATCAATGAGTACGTTGGAAGCTTTTAAGTCACGGTATATTACATTGGCATCGAGACTGTGTAAGAAGGATAGCCCCCGTGCAATATCAGCTGCAACGTGCATCCTTGTAGCCCATGACATAGGTTGTACTCCTACAAAACAATGGTCGAGCTTTCAACTTATGATCATGAAATGGCCAAGTAGATGAAAGGTTTCCAATTTATTTAGGGTACTCTCGAGATCAAACCATTGGAGATGAAAGTTCATTTGTTATGTATCCTAGAACCTTATAGCATTTCAGTTAATGAACCAAAAGAAGGATCTAAAGGATTGAAATTCGAAAAATGTAAATCAAACAACCTTCAGATAAAAATTTACTCACTTTTAAACAGATGATTGTCCAAGCATCCCTTTGCCATGAATTCGTAAACTAAAAGCCTGTTCATAGACTCTGTGCAATACCCAATTAGCTTTACAAGATTTTCATGGTGAAGCTGGCCTAAAAAGTTGACCTCCGTCTGCCAAATTTGAAAAGTAGAACAAAACCAAAACTCGTAAACAGTAGGCAAGAATGTGGCAGAAATATCAAAGAAAGTTTTGCAGGGACTTGATTAACATACAAGCCATTCCCGGTGACCTTGAAAGCTATCCATCTTAAGTTTTTTGATAGCAACAACTGTGCCAGTTCCCGGTTTGCAAGGAGCCAACGTGTTCTCGTTGATCCAACCTTTAAAGACATGTCCAAAACCTCCCTCTCCAATTAGACTATCGGCACAGAAGTTCTTAGTGGCATTTTTGAGGTCGGTGAGCGTAAAGGATTTGAGGTTGTTATAGACAGGCATATCACCTTTGAATCCTATGAGAACATCACGCGAAATACCCGAATGTGTTTGCTCGTTCGGAGGATTCAAACCTGGGTTCGAATTACCAGGAACTACTTTATTACCTACAAAAGTATTCGAGATTAAGCCCTCATCCCAATCTCGAGAGTAACAATGAAGTAAATTTCTAGAAATGCAAAACAAGAAAATATTGGTTTACGATTCTGACCAGGAGTAGGATGAAAACCTTTCGCAGGACTCCCAAAGCAAATGCCCATGTCCAAAATGTCAACAAGCTGGAAAGAAAGTGAGAGTCGAAGAAGAATGAAATGAAATGCCAGTGAAGGGAATAAGAATGGCCATTCTTTCGAGAGTTTAGTCAAACACGTGATGGATCGAAATATCTTTCAATAATGTCGTGCGCTAACTAGCATAATGCATACAAACTTATTAGTAGCTGAATTTTGACTGCATTCTCCATAATGAATGTTCAAATGAATAAAATTATAAAGTAGGCTATTTTCAAAGTAGGTAGGTAGGCGTGGAATTTAGTGCCCTTATATTTGGTGTGAACTGAATTTTGAAATAGTAGATTGATGAATAATGTATGATTAAAAAATAAAGAATTTTTTTTATTTGCGTGTTATATTATTTTATTAAAAAATGTGTGGTTAAAAATAAGAGGCAGAGAGAAAAATGTATTTTAAAAATAATGAGGATCAAACAAAGGCCGGGTGCGTCACTAGGCTGGATTCGAAGACTTCCGGACAGTTTCGATACGGGCTCCTAAAGTTTCACGGTGAGCTCAACTTGGCCCATGAAGTTTTCTATTTATTTATTAATTTCTAAATTTTTATTCATAAAATCCTATGAAAAAAACCTAAAAAAAATAAAAATAATAAGATATAAAAATGGGGAGCCGAGCATAGCCTCAGCCGTGTAAGGCAAACACCCCCATGTGGAATTAATTCTTTTCAGTCTCTCCTC
Organism: Fraxinus floribunda; assembly: GCA_903798395.1. NCBI lineage: Eukaryota > Viridiplantae > Streptophyta > Magnoliopsida > Lamiales > Oleaceae > Fraxinus > Fraxinus floribunda. The sequence goes on along the minus strand of CAIGRS010070746.1, from coordinate 217 downwards.
TTAACTCTCTTGTTAAATTTCGGGTACATTTGTACGAGGAAATTTGTTAAGGACCAAAGTAGCGAGAAAAAATGATGTACGGTCCTTTCAAAATTGTCTATAAGAAGTGTTGGAAAAATGGTTTTTTAATTAGTGAAATGGGTCAACTTTGAGCCTAAATTTTAGTGGGACCCGTACCTTATTTTTAACGGTACCTAGCATATTCACGTTCTACTCC
>CAIGRS010070742.1:0-11957 GCA_903798395.1 Fraxinus floribunda | reverse complement strand
TGGTGTGAGTATGAGGGTTGATGGTGGGGGTAGAAAAGAAAAATTAACGATTATGATTTTACGTTTAATAATTTAAGATAATTTTTATATTTAAACTTAATCGACAATATATTTATTATTATCGCATTTTAAGTTTTTTTAAAAAAATTTAAATCGATTCAAAGGGATATCATATCGTGAAATATCGAATCAAATGAAAAATTGTAGGAAAATAAAGTTCGAAAAAACGACATTAGAATGAGGTTAGGATTGAAAAAAAACATAAACAATCACGACTTTACGTTTTACAATTAATGTAAAATTATTTTTGATATTTAAAATTTATCGATCATATATTTATCATGGCTGCACTTTAACATTTTCAACAAATTTTAAATCGCTTAAAACGAATATTTGTAACTTAAAACACTGAATCAAACGTATAAAAGGGGGGGGGGCTTAGCCAAGCTGAGCCATAAAGCTATTCGGCTCGACTTGGCTTATGAATAGTGAAAAGAGAACTCACTCTTTTATTACTGTAGGAGTAGGATATGATGTAGGATAAAGCGTGACTAGACGTGGATATCAAGTTTTAAGCTTTATGAACCCAGGCAAGGCCTAGGCGCAAAAAAAACTTTTCTTATTTCTAATATTAATTTAAATTTTTAATCATTCTAAAAACATATAATGATTAAAATAATACAAACCAAACATCTAAAAATATAAAATATTATATTTAATTAATATTTCTACAATTAGTCAATTATACAATTTTCAAGTTTTCGAAATGCAAAAACTAGACTATTTTTTATTGTTTCAACTGGACAAATCCTACTTGAAATTTTCTAACTTGTTTTCATTTTATTTTTTTTTTACTTTTTTACAAGTAAAATCATTTTAAAAACTTGAAATTAAAATTAAAAAAAATGCTTTAAAAAAATTAATAAAGCGCCATTGGATGCTCATTACCAAGGCTTGACGTTTTGCTCGAACCTCGTGCGTAGGAGGCTCCTATGCGTCGCTTAAACGTGCTTTTTAAAACACCCGTTTTACCCTTTTAATAGTGTCTCATATGTCATGCATTAACATGTAATTCAACGTTTTTAATACCGTTTCATACGTTGCACATTAACACATCAATCAATAAAAGCCGTTGACAAAGATTAATAGTGCCTATGGTCCTTTGACTTCAAGTCATCGTAGTACCTTATATAAGGATAATCGTGCTTTGGTGATGTTGGATGTTGTTTAGCCAAAAGTTGTCAAAATCATATGAAAGTTGTGAATGATCAATAGAAGATTTGTCACTTAGATAATAAGAGATATGATCTACATTTCGCTCAATTAAGTTGATAAGAAATCATTGTCCAATGTATATTCGTAAGTCGAAAAAGAACATTGATTTAATTGTGGGATGAAAGATATGACCCATAATCGAGATTGACACACATTGTATCTAGTAATTGATCGGATCATATTGACGAAGTGATTAAAGTTTTACAGTAAATAAACAAAATTTGTTTTATTATATCACATGATATTTTCCGTCATATGTATTATTCTGATACATTGCTGACGTCATTCTAGGACGACGTGTCTGAATTAATAATAAACTAAATAGGTATTCAATTTATTAATTTTGATTGAATCAAAATAATAATTTATATCGTTAAACATAATGATTGAAAACCAAATAGATCACACACAAAAAGATAACTAGAAGAATGAAATATACTAATTAATTAATAAGACAAAATTATTTATATAATTAAAAATTGTATTGACCAATAATAACCTGATATGTAAACTATAATACTCATTTTAAAAAAAGTATCACGTCAATCATGCATCAAATGCTCGCTTTTCCTATAAGTGAGTAAATAAAACATTTATGAAATGTCAAGATATACGCTAAAATTGTCAAGAATACTATGAAATGTAGAACACTCTCGTGTTCAGAACGAAATCTTGTTCTAAACAAATGAAGTGTTAAGTGTCAAGATAAATATGCTCCAAATGTCGATAACAGCTTTTAAAATGTCTATAACGTCATGAAATATCAAGAATAAAAATTATTAAATACAACTTATCAACAAAAAATAAGACTTCAAAGAAAAAATTACCTTCTACCGAGAATAGTGAAAAGTCTAATTGACTGAAAATTTAGATAAGATTAAACTTTTCAAAATAAAATTATATGATTATATTATGAATTGAAAGCATATGACTGTTTTTTAGTGTTAATGACTTTTCCTACATAAATAAAAGAGTCAATTGGTGGTTACTGTTCATAAGCTGAGTCGAGCCGATGACTTTATGGCTCGACTCGGCTAAGCCTGTTTTTATATATATATTTTTTAACGTTGATTCAGTATTTTTATGTCTTGGCTAGGCTAAGCCGTCTAACCAGTTTTTTGTTTATTTTTTTTATTTTTTAAATGTTTGATTCAGTACTATTAAGGCTCGGCTCGGCTCGGCTAAGCCAAATGTTGAAGTGCGGTCATGATAAATATATGATCGATAAATTTTAAATATCAAAAATAATTTTACATTAATTGTGAAACGTAAAGTCGTGATTGTTTACGTTTCTTTTCAATCCCGACTCCATTCCAATGTTAAGAAGACTTTTTATTTATTTATATTTTTTTTACGTTTGATTCAGTATTTTAGGTTATAAATATGCGTTTTAAGCGATTTAAAATTTGTTGGAAATGTTGAAGTGCGGCCATGATAAATATATGATCGATAAATCTTAAATATCAAAAATAATTTTACATTAATTGTGAAACGTAAAGTCGTGTTTGTTTATATTTTTTTTCAATCCTAACCACTTTCCAATGTTTTTTTTTATAACTTTATTTTCCTACAATTCCAATGTCATTTTTTCGAACTTTATTTTTCTACAATTTTGCGTTTGATTCGATATTTCACAATATGAATATCCATTTGGATCGATTTAAATTTGTTTAAAAAAACTTAAAATGTGATAATAATAAATATATTGTCGATTAAGTTTAAATATAAAAATTATCTTATATTATTAAACGTAATTAATATTAACAATTAAAAAAAAAATGGGGTGAGTCAACCTCCATATTCACACAAATTTCTTTCAATTTCATTTTTCTTCAATTTCTACTGTTAAAAATGGTAAATTTATGACGTCAAAATGGATATTAAAGGAATTCAATAATTTTCAGAAAAATCCTCCTACATAATGCAGTGCTGGTAGACAAACATCTTGTATGAAGTGGATTATTTTGATTTTTTAAAATGAATTTAATGTACAGTATCATTAGAACATACTGAAAATATATTCAACGGAATGTATGAAATTTGGTGATCGTTTTCATTCTTTTCGCCTCTATGATGAAAGTTTTCGTTGTGTAGTGGTTTTAATACTTATAGATACCCTTGATTTGTTCTAAATTCTGCACTGAATTATCATTAATTAATTAGTCTTGACTACATACGTCTTGCATAGAGTCTTGATAAAGAAATTAAATACCGATACAACTAATACATGTAATTGAAGATTCTATGAGTACGAGATGAAGGAGATATAATGTCTTATCTCAATAGGTAGAAAAATGAGGGTTAGATTGAACTTCATTATCNATAGAGTCTTGATAAAGAAATTAAATACCGATACAACTAATACATGTAATTGAAGATTCTATGAGTACGAGATGAAGGAGATATAATGTCTTATCTCAATAGGTAGAAAAATGAGGGTTAGATTGAACTTCATTATCTATTTATCTAAGCATCGACACCTAATCATCTATGCTTTGTCTTTTTTTTTTTTTAAAAAAAAAAAAAAAAAAAAAAACAAAGAGACTTTCAAACGCAAAGTCTAGAAAATTAGATTTGAATCAAATCTTTTAATATTATTTTTGTTACATATCATTATTTCAAGTGTTTTAAGTTTAATGTAACTAATGATTAAGACAAATAATTTTTTTATATATTTATGTTATCATATAGCCAACTATACTATGGCACGTGCATTGCACGTGCATCTTACTAGTCTACTTTATATTCTTCACTTTTTTGTAAAATTCTTGCTCAATACCTAAAAGATAATAAAAGCAAATGAATCCACTAGATATTAGCTAACTTATAGGAATCTATTTGTTCTTCTCGAAATTCTTGATAAATTAAAAACTTGCCTAATTTTTCATTGAGAGTATAATAGATAATTTAGTACCAAATTTGATCATTTTTGCAAGGATTATCAAAATACTTTTCAATTAGCAAGTATGAAATTGGTCATTTTTGTCTTTCCCTTTTTTAATCTTAAAGCCACATCGCCACTTCAATTGCAATGTGCAAGCAATTAAAATTCTACTGTTGTCACGCCTTAAGTGAAGCGAATGCAATATTCCTTTTTAGTTACTCGTTTGATGTAAAATGTCAAAAGTCAAATCAAACATCAGCTACTTTTTATTAATGAAAAGTTATGCAAACGTGCGCGTTTCGCGAACAAATTCTGGACCAAAGGGGCCCAATCATCACATCACTTTCCAGACTGCAGTGCCGTGTCCCACCTAGCGCACTTTAGAATCCCCAAGTCAAGTAAGACACATCGTACGCCATTGGATTGGATATCCTGTGAGTGGGGTTCGAACCGATACTAGTAGACTAACGCATATAAAAACAAGGGCTAATTCTTGTTAATTAAAAAATATATAATTTTGATATCTATTGCAAAAATGATCAAATTTAATATTAAATTGTCCATTCTACCCTTAATGAAAAATGAAACAATTATTTAATTTGTCACGAATTTTGAGATGAAGAAATAGCTTCCATGAAAAACTACATTAAAAATGATGTTCTCGATATTTTAAATGTTGTTATCGATATTTGAACCATATTTATCTTGATACTTCATTTATTTGGAACGAAATTTCATTCCAAATATGAAAGTTCTTGACATTTGAAACATAGTTTTCAATATTTTATCAGTGTGTCAATGAGAAATATAATATTTATTGTGAACATTTTATTGGCCAACAAAATATTTAATTGTATGAACATTTTTGTCTTTAGTGTGAAATATAAATTATTAATAAGAGTATTTTGGTCTAGAATATCGAAAAATGGATATTGAACAAATTTTGGACATTTTTACTAATGATCGATCATGTGAAAGTGGACATTTTTGGTAATTTCATCTAAAAACAAATTATGTGGATTTTAATAATATATAATTATAGTTCAGTTCCCCAACCTTTTGAAATTATGACTAGAATCCTCAACCCATCATTTGTGACATTCAAGTCCCCAACCTTTGAAAACTGTGTAGTTGTTGGTTTAATGTGACCATTAGAAAGGCAATCTACGTTATCAAAAAGACTTTATATCCTTATTTGATTTAAGAGTCAATTTGATTGTAAGAGTGAAATTTGGATGGAAATAAAATGAATTTCAGAGAATTATTTTCTGGAAAGGAATTTTTTTCACATTTGTTCATGGAATTTGTTTCCATTGCAAAATAATAATAAAAAATAAAAAAATAAAACCTGAAAAGTCATTTCCCACCAATTGATTTTCCTCAATTGCCAAGAAAATCCGTCGTGTGAGCACCAAGCAAGAAAGTCAAATGTCAAGAAAATAGTGCGCATCAAATAAGGCATTTATGAAAGATTAAATTTATTTTCAATTTTTCATGAAAAATATTGATGAATGAAACATGCCCTAAAAGTAGGTTTTGTGTGTAATCCATACTTGTATTAGTTTCTAAAGGTTGAGAATGAAAGTGCTTTAAATGATAGGTTGCCAACGTCGTACTTGCCAAAAGGTTGAAGAAAACTTTAGAATTAAAATATTTTATTTAAAAGTTTTATCCACCTATTCCTGTACGGCTGTATATGTGTTCTTATCATCCTCCAATTCGCCATCTCTGACTATATTATCGTCACGACGTTGAAAAGTGTGCCAAAATCCTATATTTTTATTCACATTAAATTCAATTCCATTTTTTGTCTCATTGAATGATATTTTTTCCCATTTCTTATTTATATTATTGTCAATTCATTTTCGCTTTCTGTCTGCATCGGTAACGCAAGTAGGAATTCGATTACTCTGTCAAATTCAAAAACAGGATAGAGAAAAGAAGAAAAATCTGAATGGAATCAAGGGCTGAGAGACGGATTAAAGCAATTCAAGGACATTTGGTTTCCGCTACCGATGAATCATTAATAAAGATCTCTGCAAATCCCACCGCCGGCGAATTCTTTAAAGGTAATACATGCCTGCAGATTTTTATGTGTAATTGAGTTTTAAATGTAGGTTGTTTTGTTTATTTAGATTGAAGAATGAACGTTTGAATTATTGTGGGAGAGTTAGTGATTGGGAACAATTAGAGACAATGCTCTTCCAATTTAGAAGACCTTTTATAGGATGCTGGTCTAAGGTGGAGTTCTTGGAACAGCATAAGCATAAGCTATTCCAAACAGGCCTTAAGTACTACTTCTTTTATGATTGCCAACTCAAAATTTGATCACATCGTCACTTGGAATTTCCATAAAATTGATTTTCTACTCAGCAGTAGGAAAAGAACAAAAATCATGGGTAGAACTCGAATTTACAGAATTCTGATGGGGAATATATTTTCCAAGAAAACCAATCATCACTAACCGTCCTCCTGTGTATGAAAGAGACACAGTTAATGCTTGTCTAACACCACTCATTTAATGAAGCAAAAACCTACTATCATTTCAATGTTTTATTAACATCAGAGTGACTACCCTCACAATCAGAAGCTGTTCCAAACGATATTTCAAGCTAAAGTGATAAGTAAGAATCTCGAAATGCTTATCAATTTAGTAGGGATGCCATTTTTGAACAACGACTTGTTAACTGCGACAACCAATACCTCTTCATCAAAAACAAATAATCCCATATTTTAGGTGATGAGGCTTTTCTCAAATGCGTTTTTGGTCTTCCATCTTGCTAAGTACAACTTCGATACCTCCACCAGAAACATAACATTCTATAACAAATTCTTTTTGCACATGGTAGCCTTAAGCGTCTCAAATGCTTTTTCAACCTCAAAATTCCAATTAATTGCATGTTTGACAAAGCTTTAATTACAATTTAAGCTAGTCAAACATTGTTTTTAACACATTCTTTGGAATCCACAACTTAATAACCACATATGTTCCATGGGACTAGGGTGGATTGGATTTTGATCCGAATCCGATGAAATTAGTGGGAGATTGATTCAGGATCTTAGTCCGATAACCCAATCAAGATTTGAATCCGATAATTCATTAACTAAATGGATCAAATATGGATATAGGTCAATCCGATCCGATAACAATCCTATCTGATTTGTTATAAATAATTGAGTCGGTAAAATATTTTTATGATATGTTATTTGTGACTAAAATAAATAATTGAGAAATTAAATAAATTTAGAATAAAAAAGTCATCAAATTCAAAGCATAAAATAGTTGAAAATCTTATAATTATTAAATCCGTTTAAGAATTGGAAAAATTGGAAAAAAGTAATAATAAAAAAAAAGTTGATTCAATATTTTTTTTTTTGCTAATTTCTTTAATTTTGGATCGGATATCCGGTAACATAGCAAAACGGATATAGATTTAACAATCAAATATCCCTTGGATTATCGGATCGGATCAGATAATTATTTTTATCGGATCGGATCTAATATAGGTAGATCTGATCTATATCCGATCCATTTACAACCCTACATGGGACCAATTCTTATAATCAATAAAAATCTGCATACTATAAAATTGTCTTTCTTAAGTAGATGTGTGCTGATGTTGCCATTAGTTAGAAGCCTATAAATTGAGAAACATGGTCGAGAAAAAAATAAAATTTAGATGGCACTTAATTCTATGTAAAGTTGCCTAAATAGAAAATTATGGATGCTTATAAGAAATATAAGCTAGCTAAATGATAAAACCAAGAGTGCGAGTCACGAGTTCCTAGAGAGCTTGTAATTTTAAAGTTATTTTGGAGAGCTAAGATGGTGAGAAAGTTGCATATTTGGTATATTCATAAACTTAAAAGAGAAATATATATTTAAACCAAGTGCATTTAAGATGGAAATTGAAGATTTTTTTTCTTTTCACAGGTATCTTAGTTTAGGTGATGATAGGAGGGATTTATGTTCGAATTTTAGCACTTTCAAATCTAAATATTTTAAGTTAACTAGAATTAAGACGCGGATACATAGTTGTCCTTCTAGTCATAATAGACTATAGATAATCATATTGTCTCAAATAGTGATTGTTTTAGGTATTTAGTCGTTGTTTGACAATCATTATTTTGGAAAAAACAAAGTTTTTAATAGTGATTTTTAGGAGAACGTGCGGTTAAAAAGTAAAAAAAAATTTAGGTTTATATGCAGAATATTTTATTGAGTGAATATGTGATTGAAAATGAGTATGTGGTAAAAAGAGTTTTGAAGTAATGATTGTCAAACAGGGGCTTAGACTTGATATGATGTAATGCATATGGCTAGAGTGGTTGGAAAAATGCTATGGGATTCTATGTCATTGGAAGATAGCTATCATTTTAAAAGGCCATTCAATACAAGACAGTTATTAGATTATCTATCTTTTTATGGCAGTAAGTCTTGGGTCTTTAAAGGATAAAATGTTCATAAGATAAAAATAGTAGATATAAACATGGACATTTAATCATACTAAATGTAGAAAATGAGAAAAAAAGATTATGCACTGAGTAGAGGTGGCGCCAATTCAAGATAATTACAAATGAATTGTGACTTTAATGGTTGGGCTTGTTGGAGTATGTCTTGCTCAGACCTAAAGAAAATCTTATATAATAAAGCAGTCAATCCTTATAGAATATATTAGAAGACGTAGAGTTAGGTTAATGACATGGTTTGATGTGGTTCAAAGGATTTGATTCCGTTTGACACTTCAACAGTTGTAGCGATGGATCAAATGGAGGGGTGAAAAATTATTCATGCTCCAGACCCCAAGGTTATTCAAATAATGCTTAGGCTTGTTTTTTGCAATCACTCACATTGTTGATGGGTAATTTGGTATATTCTTCTTGCAAAGTAATTGCATTAAAAATACATGAAAACCTTGAAGAGATGTATTGTTTTAAATACTTCGTAGGTAAAATTGTATTTAAAGCAAGCAAAAACCATATATTTAGCCTATGTTTGACCCCTATTTTTTCAAAACTCATTTTCAACCACATATTTTCCCATAAAATAACTTTACACGTAAATTGAAAAAATTTCGCTATTTTTTATATCACATTCAAAAAATAAATAAATAAATAGATAAATAATCACTATTTCAAAACACATTTCTTAAAATAAGGGGCTCAAACAGGGGCTTAGAGGCTACAAATTATAAATTAGTTTACCAATTTAGTGAAAGTCAAATATTAATTTCAACTGCAAATTCATAATTAGTACTCATTATTATCCACACATTTCATGGGATTTTCCAACCATTTTCTTACTATTTCTATTTATAAATCATTTATAAATTTGTCAAATGGAGGCTTAATTGTCTTTTGCTTAATAAAAAAGAACTTATGTGGAGGTGAGAAATTTCGTGTACACTATATTAAGTCAAAACTGGATTACATTTAACTACAAATTCATAACTATTACCCATTATCATCCACACATTTCATGGAACCCACTACTATTTTCTTGCTATTCCTATTTATAAACCATTTATAAATTTGCCAAACGGAGGTTTGATTGTCTTTTGCTTAACAAAAAAGAAAGTCAAAACTAGATTACTAGTAATGCCTCCCAAGCAGAAAATGGTTTTGAACCAGTCATTTGTTGAATTTAAACAAAGGATAAGCAAAAGCCAGTTTGGAAGCTCGTATTTGATATAGATAATTTCTGTTAATTCCTTGGAAATCTTCTTATAAATATTTCTCATGTTCATTCTTCCAAGTCTATTATGGCCCCATTATCATTTTAGTTACGATGATGGGCTTTTAATATTCATCAGGTCAGAGGTATAGTGTAGTTATTCCTGAGAAATTGCAGACCGGTAAATGGAATGTATACAGGTAGACATCTCCCCCATTTTTTCGTAAAATATTTCCAATCATTTGTTCTATATATTCTATTTGGACCTTTTGATAATTGTTATTTCATGGCAGATCTGCACTTTCTCCTTTGAAGCTCGTTAACAGTTTTCCAAATCATGCTGAAATTGTGACATTGCACGATAACTTCGTGTGAGTTTTTTTTTTTTTCCCTTTCTAGATATAGATACTATCCCTTGATATTCATTGTTTATTGTATGCGTAACATGTTGATTTTGATTTAGTCTTAGATCTTTTGGAACTTATAAAGCTGTACTGCAGCTACATCTGCTAAAGACCTGCTCTAACTTAGTTATTTCTACTTCATGTTGGTTTTCTACACTTCGTGTGTTCAGGCATGCAGTCAAAACTTTCCAGGATTACAAATACTTGGGTACACGTATTCGGATTGATGGAACCATAGGAGAGTAAGTTTATTGGTGAAGCTACCTGTGCTCAGATTGAAAATTCTAAAGCAAGCTAACCTCATAGATAATTTCATTTGTATGTATTCTTTTGATGCTGAAGATACAAATGGATGACATATGGAGAGGTAGGCACTGCTCGATCAGCACTAGGCTCAGGACTCCGCCATTGTGGACTACAACCCGTATGTTTATTTATTTATTTATTTTTCACTGTTGCATATATTTCTGCATTCAGTCAGTTGTACCATGCTATTATTCTATCCACAAGGAAAAAGTGATTCAAATACCATTAAGTAACAAGTAATACCCCAGAATTGTTCTGGTCCTTCTGGACGGTATGAGAAAAATAATACTCCTGCACGCTATCTTCTTTTTAATGGAAATATATCTACTTTTTTTTCCCGTTTTGGTCTACTTAATTGTGGTTTTCATTCAACAAAAATCTGAATGTTAGGGTAAAGAAACTAACTTTAATATGGTCTACTTTCTAGAGCATTGACATATTGATTTTTCTTGGAGCAGGGAGCTTGCATTGGACTTTACTTTATAAATAGACCAGAATGGTTGATTGTTGATCATGCCTGCTCTGCATACTCGTTCACTTCAGTTCCTTTATATGATACGCTTGGTGAGTATGTTTTTGTTCAGTTGAAGCTTCACTGTTCTAGTCCTGTTCATTAAGGTAGTGGCCTTGTTTGGTTCATTTGCAGGTCCTGATGCTGTTAAGTTTATTGTGAATCATGCTGATGTACAGGCCATATTTTGTGTGACCAGTACTCTAAACACTGTGAGTCTTTCTTCTTTATGCTTCTTAACTAGGGATCCCATTAAAGTTTAAAACAGATGGCATATTATTATTTTCTCACATTCCATTCTTTTTCCTAAACCTTCAGTTGCTAAGCTTCCTATCGGAGATTCCATCTGTACGCGTAATAGTGGTATGTCCATTTAGAGCTTTTTGGTGGTTAGCAACTGATATAACATGGTTTTCTGTTCCGCTAATGTGGATTCCCTTGCATCTTGAATGACTAGGTAGTGGGAGGGATAGATGAACACCTCCCATCTCTACCTTCAACAGGAGTTAAGCTGATATCATACTCAAAGCTACTTGGTCAGGTACTTGTAATCTTTTCATTTAAGTGATAGTTTCCTTTTTCTTTTATTGTCATAAATACATTTTACGACAGTTGTCCACGATGGTTGTGCAGCCATCACAGAAATAGATTTAAGAGATGGGGGAAGGAAAACATCAATTCACACGTAAAAATAGATTTGATTAGAGACAACTTGACGTGTTTAAATTACAAAGAAAAAGTGACGAGTTAATGCAGTTTCAGCTGAACGGAGAAGATACCTTTAATACAATGCAATGTTTTATGAAGAGATTCATGGAGCCAAGAAAAGAAATGGTTAGATAACGCTTTCATATTGGAGATCAATAGAGAGTTGACCGTAACCCGAGCGAACATTAAAATATC
>CAIGRS010070727.1:0-10709 GCA_903798395.1 Fraxinus floribunda | reverse complement strand
CGGGTATGGGTATGAAATACGGGTCGGACCCGACAAATTTCAACCGGACACGGTCTGGGGCGAAACTTGTTGAACTTCTGCAACCATTGTTGTAGTCTTACAGAGCCAGAAACGCCATGGAAGGAGGAGAAGGAGTGTTGTATTTAAGCCTTTTTCTGTTTTAACTGTTGGGCCTTTTTGGCCTTAAAACAATCCTTTAAAAAAAAAANATTGAGAGTAGCGAATAGGAAAATAATGGGGAAATTAGATTTGATGATGATTCCATTAATGATGCTAGTAATACTTGGTCTTGCACTTGGACACGGCAGCAAAGAAGACGGTGGATGGCGGCAGGAGAAGAAGAAAAAACGCCAGAAAAAGAAGCAGTCGCCACCGCCAGAATAAGAAGCGCTGTAGATGAAACTGAAACGTGCCAGAAGAAAGAAGAAGATGGAGGGTTGTTGTATTGGGCCAATTTTTTGTTTTACTTTTGGGTTGGACTTTTAAGTAATATTTTAAAAAAAAAAAATTTAAACATCATGTTCATTATTTTTTAAATATACTTTCGGTTCTAGATCATTTTAGTTTAAGAAAATATCATGATTAATGTTGTTACAAAATTTAAGAAAATTTAAAATATAATTTTTCTTTGGCCAAAATGATTGACAGATACATAAATAAATTTTTTAGAACAATTTAATAGTATTTTCTGAAATTAATATTTGTTCAACACTTAACAAAATAAAAGTAATCAAAGTTTCATCGTTTTTTAAAATGTTTATACGAAAAGCTAAAAAAAGATGTTTGAATAAATTCTAAAAAAGACTATTTTTGTTTTAAATAAATGTAGAAAAGAAAAACAAATAAGATAACAAATATAATCATATAGCACAAAGAATGGTACTATATCACGATTAAACTCAATTAGTCTCCAAACGAAAATACTGGTCAGTGATTGATTCATCATCTACTTGGAGCTCAATTAATTTGTCATATATCTACAATAATAGTTGATCTTATACGATTTTAAGATTCGATTACACTATATTACATTATGTGCAGGTCATATTGTTAAAAAAATTGAGAAAATTGTCCAAATGTGTGGATTTTTACTACTATATTATAATTACCACAATATGTATTTCGTTCATCTTACTTGTGTAAGAAAAGCGGATATTTCCCATTTTAGTGATTTATCAAAGAAATCTTCTTTCCCATAAGCATCACTCGTTCTCTCTTAGCAAATGGAGACAAAAAAAAAAATAGAAATAGGTTCTTGTACCTTAATTAACATAAATTATCCCTAAATAGATGGTCAACAAATAGAAATTGAAATCTTCCAAATTCTACCATCCTCTTTATAGAATAAAAATCAATATTTTCTTCATCGATCCAAATAAAAAAAAAAAAATCGTTTAATATAACTACTAATTTTAATATAAAATTTTAATTTTAAAAATTGCAATTTAGCCATCATTATGACCACTGCATTCAATTTAATTGATGTTAATGGAAGAATAAACATTCTAACATTTTATTGGACCACCATTTCATTGGAAGAAGAAACAATCCAAGTCCATTTCCTTCTTCAAGCCAGCAATCAACGGTTCAATTTCCTTCTTCAAGCCAGAACGGTTCCGTTTCCTTTTTCAAGCTAGCAATCAAAAGTTCCTTCATTGTTTTCTTCCATTAACCTATTTTAGCATTCTAGTCATGAACCCATTTAGCTCTTCACAACAGAATCTACAAACGCAAAATACACTTGTAAGAACATCTATTCGTGGACAGAATTTTGATGATAAGCCACTATGGAATCATGTCGAGGTTTTGGGTACGGCAATAGGTGGGGGAGGAAATCGCCCTTGGAGTTGCAACTAATGCAGGGGCTCATTTGGTAAAACTTTCCAATCACGGTGTTCAACTTTGTAAGGTTGTAACTGACGACATACTGCGAGAGAGCCCTTGGAGTTGCAACTAATGTAGGGGCTCATTTGGTAAAACTTTCCAATCACGGTGTTCAACTTTGTAAGGTTGTAACTGACGACATGCTGCGAGAGATCACGAAGGAACACGAGCAAGCTGAATGGAAAAAATTACAGCATGAGTACAGTGAAAGGAAAAAGGCAGAATATATTTTACTATCCGACGGTTCGGATTTGTTACAGAAGAAATGAAAAAAAAAAAAAAAAAAAAGGAGATAGACCTTTAGAAAAATCATTTGACATGGCACAGGGGGATGTAGCTGATAAAGAGGCTGCCCGTATGTTTTGTGCAAGTGCTTTACCATTCAACTTTGCAAAATCTCCCTACTTCACACAATACTCAAGAACATTAGCCAATAGCAACGTGACAGGTTACACTCTCCTTCATATAACAGGTTGAATACTACATTGCTTGCCTAAGAAAATGAGCATATTAATAGAAAACTTCAACCAATAAGAAACTCGTGGAGGAAAAGAGGGGTATCAATCATTTTTTATAGATGGTCAGATAAGCAAAAGAGACCTCTTATAAATATTATGGCTGTTTTTGCTGGATTAGCAATGTTTATTCAGTCAATTGATGCAATTGGAAAAATAAAAGCTGGTGATTATGTTGCAACATTGTTTCTAAATGCAATCAAGCAAATTGGAGAAGAAAATGTTGTTCAAATCATCATAGACAATGCATGCAATTTCAAAGCTGTTCGGTTAAGCATTGAATCTAGGTGTCCTCATATCTTTTGGACTCCTTGTGCGGTACATAGTTTGAATTTGGCTTTAAAAAGTATTTGTGATCCTTCTGAAAAATCACATCAATGTGCAAGTTGTAAGTGGATAGCTAATTTGGTGAGTGATGTACAAATTATTCTTAATTTTATTGTCGATCATGGTATGGCACTAGCAATATACAATAAATACTCTAATTTGAGTTTGTTGAGGGTGGCTGACACAAGATTTGCATCGAGTATTGTAATGACTAAACGCTTGAGAGAAGTTAGGCAGGTACTAGAAAAAATGGTGATGGATTCAGATTGGAAAGTTTATAGGGATGCAAACATTGATAGTAAAGCACATGAAGTGAAAAAATACATTGCGACTGATACTTGGTGGGATGATTTGGATTATTTTTTGTCTTTTACAAAGCCTATACTTAATATGTTACGAGTTTCTAATATAGATTCTCTTGTTTTGCATTCAATATATGATATGTGGGACACGATGATTGAAAATGTGAAAAAAAAAAAAAATCATATTTCTGCATGAAGGGATGGATATGGTTGGTGGTAATTGAACTTTTTTTGATATTATTCACCAAATTTTGGAGAGTAGATGGAACAAAAGCAACATTCCCTTACATTGTATGGCACATTCTTTAGTTCCTAAATATTATCGTGAAGCTTGGTTGAAAGATGGAACTAATGGAATGCCAATAATTGCACCACACAAGGATCAAGAAGTTTCCATGAATAGAAGCAAATGCTTCAAGAGGTTGTTTCCGAATTCAAATGATTTGAAGAAAGTATATGTTGAATATGGTGTTTCGTAGTGGATCAAATTATTTCAATCAACTGCATGTAATTGATGCAAGAACGTTTGAAGAACCAATTTCTTGGTGGGCTAATCATGGTGTCTCTACACCTTTGTTGCAATCTTTGGCCTTTAAATTGCTTTCACAACTGACATCTTTATCTTGTGCGAGAGAAATTGGAGTACATATTCATTCATTCAAAGCATCAAGATAAACAAATTGATAACAAGTAGGGCTGAAGACCTTATCTTTGTCCATTGTAATCTCCGTCTGATGTCATGAAATGAAGAGGCGTACAAAGAAGGACCAACAAAATATTGGGATCTATGTATGTTTTCCATAAGCTTAACATCTTCATTCTTCATTAAAGAAATGTTTTGGATTAATTGTTTATGCATTTCTCGTTTTGTAGGTGGAGATAGCACTAATTTGGATGAACAAACAACCATTGAACTGGTAGAACTTTCCCTTGATGAGCCACAACTCAGGCATTTATTCTTGATGATAATGAGTAGAGTTGGAGGGGAATTGGTTGATTAAATGGATTTTTAGTATCAGTTGCTGCTATTGTAATTAATTTTGTCATTTTAACTTTTATTTTAATTTTGTGCTTTGTGATGCCAATTTATTTTTTTGGGTGTTTTAGACTTTTATTATAAATTTTTAGTTGATTTTTAAGGGACATGTTTATGTGACTTCTTTTAACAATTTACAACTTAATTATTATTTAAATTTTCTTTTTACATATGAAGTTTTTGGAAAAAAAAATAGTAATAATTGAAGTTTCAAAGACGTACCCACGTACCCGTATCCGAAATTTGGACTCTTTTTAACTATGTTTCAGTATCCTTCATTTTAAAAAATAAAAAATCCGATAATTAAATATGTACCCGTACCCGAATCCGAGCAACATAAACCCAGATTGTATAAGGTTTGTCCAACTGG
Source organism: Fraxinus floribunda (assembly GCA_903798395.1). Lineage (NCBI taxonomy): Eukaryota > Viridiplantae > Streptophyta > Magnoliopsida > Lamiales > Oleaceae > Fraxinus > Fraxinus floribunda. The sequence continues at coordinate 6,275 of CAIGRS010070727.1, read as the reverse complement.
AATCTCGTGAATGACTTTTACTGTTGCTTTGCTAAGTCTTCTTTTTTACTTCTATCCAGACTAAGAGTAGAGATTTGGTGCAGAAACCAAACCGGATCTGTCGTTTGCTTTTCTTAGTCTCCCCAATCCTTAGTATGTCCCTCCTACTCTGATAGGAATGTTAATATATGGGATTCTGTGTAGTTTGCTGGATATGGGAACTACAAGCACAGTACGGCATGGTGACCAAAGTTTGTGAGCAATGTCGGATCTAAATTAGGGTCTTCATGTTGTAAATATATTTCCTCTCCCAGTTCTTGCCTAAAAAGCATTGATGATGATGGAAACATTCTGTTATATAAGTAGCCTTGATGTTTTTTCTAAAGGTTAAGTGACTAACCACAAGAAAGATGGGTGCATAACTTGCTCTGGAGTCGATATACTGTTGCCTTAGAAAAAGATGAAAGTATAAACGGGAAAAGGGTTGTATAATATACCTCTAGGCGTGATAGATTGACCTATTGCTTGAGAAATTTATAGTGTGTGTAACCAAAAATCTGCATTTAAACTTTTTCAGGCTTGTTCGTAGTTCCCATGATCTTTGGGGAATACTAATCTTATGCAACTCAAGAAGATGTAAATATTCTTATACAACATGAGAATCTGTATTTCCATTTACATAAAATTGTAAAAAAATTAGAATGGAGAAGTATGCTTATCAACTTGTTACATGATTTTGTATTTATGTGCATTGAATTGAAAACTTGTTTATAGTTATCGCTTTGGGCAACAACAATGCTTCAATTTAGAAATTAGTATTTTTCTTTTGTTTCTCTTTGGAGAAGACATTTTTCTGTGTTTAATACTTATTTTAAACCTTGACATTTTATGGGAACATCATGCATGTATTCCAAGTTTTTAATCGAAATATAATCCTCAAAATTATACATAGTCCGAATTAATAACATTTCGTCCATGGTCATAGAAACTTATGTTCATATGCCTGGTTTGGACTATGGTGAATTTTTTTGTTGGATTTGTTTCTTTTTAAATTTTAACAATGATTGAACATTTTAGGAATTGGTTTTCTTTGATTTCAGGCTGTCATTAAAAGGAAATATGGCCAAGATGCCACCAAGGTAGGGGACGAGGGTGGCTTTGCTCCTAACATTCAGGTTGAACAGTGTGTTATGTTGAATAAACATTTTCCTTGAGGTTCTTATATAATATTCAAATTGTATTATCTTTTATTGACTGCAGGAGAACAAGGAGGGTCTTGAGCTGCTCAAGACAGCCATTGAAAAAGCAGGTTACACCGAAAAAGTGAGTCTTCCAAACTTTCTTGGCTTCATTCTTTAATTAGCTCCATTTGACTGCATTCTTGAATACTATGTCTTATGCAAGGAGAGGATATCAAGAAAGCATGTAGGGGTTGTCTGCCTGTGGGTTGTGTCTGTGTGCATAATAGTTGGTTCATAACTAATAAGATTGTATTTGGCATTTCAGTTTTATTGCTTTTGCCTTTGCAGAACAATAATGGCTCACAAAAGATCTCAGGTGACCAGCTCAAAGATCTGTACTAATCATTCGTATCTGGGTACCCAATTGTATCTATTGAAGATCCATTTGACCAAGATGACTGGGAGCATTACTCCAAGCTTACTGGTGAAATTGGTGCTCAACTACAGATTGTGGGAGATGACCTCTTGGTCACCAATCCCAAGGTGGTCCTATACCTTGAAATTATTCAGAAAACATACCTTCTGTGGCTAAGACAATTTAGCATATTTTAATGTGCACAGTAGCTCTAATAGATTTGTGCTATTGCTTAGTTTTGCAGAGTCGAAAAGGCAATCAAGGAGAAGACTTGCAATGCTCTTCTTCTTAAGGTATCATCTAATATATGTATGCATCTTAAGTGCTTAAATGGTCTCTCTTAACTTGTTTGAGAATGTAACCACAACATGCTTTCACTTTTTCGTTTAACAGGTTAACCAAATTGGATCGGTTACCGAGAGTATTGAAGCTGTAAAAATGTCTAAACAGGATGGTTGGGGTGTAATGGCAAGCCACCGCAGGTATGAAAATTACACCTTGTTTTATATGATAGGTATCTAAGTTGCACAGGTGAAGAGGAAATTAGATTTGACAAACAGTTTTGTTGCTGGATGCAGTGGAGAGACAGTGGACACTTTCATTGCCGATCTATCTGTGGGTTTGGCCACGGCAATGTTCTGTCTGATTTTACTAAAATTATTCCTGTTGTGTTCCTATATAATCTATAGTACTGATTTCCTTTCTGTGAAATATTTGTGAAGTCCAAATTAAGACTGGAGCTCCATGCCGGTTGACCTTTTGACTTCCCACAAGTGAATGAAATCGTGATCAAGTAATATAGTAGTGTGTAAAGTGTCGAACCCATGAAAACTATGTGTTTTATCTAGTTCAAGATAATACCTTTAATCGAATAGCAATAATAACTTGTAATAAGGATGGGTTTGAGCCATATTAATTTAAAAGAATGTATTCTGAAATAGTAGATTGATGGAAAATGTGTGGTTGAAAAAGACGAAAAAGTTATTGATGTGATGGAGAATATTATTTTATTGAAAAATGTGTGGTTGAAAATGAGTAGAAGAATGATAATGAAAAAAATAATGTGTACCAAACAGGGGTTTAATCTATGTTTAATTTATCACGTACTAGAAATCAAGATAAAAGTTTATCAAATTTTTGAGATGCATTGTTAAAATATAGAATCTCCCTTATTAATCCATTTTTAGCACAGCAATTAAAACGACTCATTGTTATCATGCGAGTTGGCCGAAATTTCAAATTTATTTAAAAGTTTCTCTCGATTGCAATTTTTTTTGATGGGAAATACTTCATTCATGAAGGCAATTAGCCTTAGGAAAGGTTACAATAGTGTTTATCAATGAAAATTACATTTTCAATGAAAGATGGGACACTATGCCACCAAAGTACCATGTCTTAAAGGGACCATGCTTGTCTTGCCAAGTAGTGAGCAGCCTGGTTTGTGATTCTATTACAGTGGTAGATGCTACAATGGGGGAATCTTTGCATTAACTCCTTAATCTCTGCAACCTGGGAACGAATTGATGCTGAGGATTAAATCTAATTTTATATGTGACATTTTTACATCTTTATAAAAAATACCAATATATAAGAAAGTATTAAACGAGTTAGAACATCTAAAAACTATATGAAGCATAGAGGTATATCTATATCATCTATCGAACCTTACAATGCTTATTACTACGTGCTAACGATCCTATTATCTCTCTCAATGATAATAAAATTCACTACATCTTTATGAACCATGCAAAACATAGAGATATATCTCTATCCTCTATCGAACCTCACAATATTTATTACTATGTGCTAACGATCCTATTGCCTCTCTCAATGATAATAAAATTCACAAACAATTCAACTAATGGCCAATTAATTGAAAAGCAAGCTAGACCATAATAAACATTCAAACAATTTAACATCAAACTAATTAACTAATATTAAAAAATTTAAAACAAGAGTTCATCTATATGTTAGCAATGTAAAAATTTAGTCTAGCATAATATCGAAATTAAACAAGCAAAAGTAGAATGACATCACCAAAAATTGACGAAACGTGATTGAGCCCTATTTGGCACGCATTATTTTTTTCAGTCTCATTCTTCTACTCATTTTCAACTACACATTTTTTAATAAAATAATATTTTCAATCACATCAGTAACTTTTCCTTCTTTTTCAACCACACATTATCTATCAATCTACTATTCCAAAATACATTCTTCCAAAATAATGTGGCTCAAACACACTCGAACTCCAATTGAAGTTGTCATATTTCCCATTCTGTTTGCCATCTATGTGTGTCTCCTTTCTTTTTCTTCCATTTTCCGTGTGAATAAATATATCCCTAAGCCGCCGCCAATTTTTTTTTTGTGTGTGTGTGTTAAATTTCAGCAGCCAATTACCAATTTTCTTCTCAAAAGCTGCCCTTTGTTTACGTGTGGTTAATGAAAAAAAGAAAATCCAATTCTTCTTTTCCAATTTCTCTCTCTCTCTCTCTCTCTGTGCCTGCCCTTGTATGCGTGTATGTATTCTTCTTTTTCTCCTCAGTTGCCTAAGTTTTTTCCTATATTTTTCAGCCTATGATTCTCTCTTTTCCCGTCTAAAGCATATATAACCTAACCTAACTTTTAATCCAACCAAAAGTCCAAGTGGAGGCCTAATTAATTCCAATGCCCAATTAAATTAATACTTGCTTCCAAGTCCTCAATTATTTCCTGTAATGCAAGTTAGTCCTTGAGTCCACTTAATTGTGCCACAAATGCTAATTTAGTCCAAGTACTTTGGATTTTGCCATTTTTCACCACATTTTGTTTCTTTCCTTCAATTCCTTTTTTATTCATAGAGTTTCACCTATTAAACATAAAATACAATAATTTAAAATATATCTTTGTCAAAAGCATTATCAAATATTACTATTTTAGGCCTCGAATAAGTGTATAAAATATACTTATCACCAGTCATAATGTCTCGCAAAGTACAACCAGGTAACTTTTCCATGTTTTCAAATGCATTAATGGCATGTTAGGATGTTACACTAGAGATGATGATATATAAAAAGAAGTGCTGACTAATACTGTGCAAAGAACATAACCTAATGTTTCCAAGGCATTACAACAATCAAGAGGACATTTAAAAAAATATATGTCTTGATTAGTGCAATGCCTCTTATCAAACACCTATTTAAGCAAACTGACCTCCAACTTTAAGATTTTCTCCAAATTTAATTTCATTAATCTAAGACAATCTACCCAAAAAATTTCACACATTGAATCCTGTCTACATTTGTATCTTCCTACAACAGCAAAATCACCTCCAAAATGTGTTAAAGTTGGTCTAAAGATAAATAATTTAGTATGATTTGGGTAAAACATCTATGTCCAACTATATCAAGCTATCAATTATATGAATCAACTCATAGCATCACAATGTTTAAATCCTAGTGCACGTATATTATTAAGTTTTGCAAGGTTAAGTCTCAATCAATCTAATATGCATATATCCACAATTTATAAATCAACGCCAAATCTAAAATTTAATCATTATTGCCGGTTAGACTATCTAACCCACACAAGCACACAACCTCAAAAAAAAAAAATTATTTATTTATTTTCTTGTTGAGAATTTCAAATTCTTTGATTTTTTTTTTGTATTTTCTATTATATAATAAAGAAATAACAAAAAGCAAACACACGACACTCGAAACACACGAAAACTTAAAATCTCAAAGTTTCTCCCACCCCCAAATTTAAAATCGACAATGTCCTCAATGTTATAAAGTATAAATAAGAATATAAGGGGATATGGAAGGAAGAAAGTACTCCCCGAATTTTTCTGTTGAAGGTATGAGGCACTATGTATGACGGCTAAACAATCTTCTTCATCATGTTTTTCCCTTGTTCTATGTTAGTTTGAGTATTCCGCGACGTCATGTTCCTACACGTAGCGGTCAAAACAAATATTAAAGATCAAATAACCTAGAACATGCATTACTTAGCCCAAACAATCGAAATAACCAATAATAAACTCAATGGCCTAATGAGAAATGATAGGATGGTGATACTTTATAAATTGAAATGTGCCTATAACTAATGCAACCTATTAATCAAGAATAAAGCTATATGCAATGAGGCACAGAAAGCAAAATAAATAAAAGTGTTAGAAAATTGAGTTGCCTCCCAATAAGCGCTTAGTTTATAGTTTTAGCTAGACTATATGAATAAATTAGTCATGGCGGCTCATGCTGGAATCTTGCAACCTTACACTCCTTGCAATGTGCAGCCTTGCATCCTCTTTTTGCCTTCCAAACTTTGAGCTCTCTATTCTCTTCTCGAATAAGGCTCCTTAGACGTTTATGTTTTATCTCATTTGACTCTTGTTGAACCTTTTCAGCAATAAATTTGGATTCCTTCAGGACTAATGCTTGGTTGGGTGGATTATGTAACTTAAAGATCTCATGTGCGTCCTCTACCCTCACAATCAGCTCATCCTTCTCCATGTCAATCAAAGTTCGACTTATTGCTAAAAAAGGTCGAACTAAAATAATTGGCATATCGTGGTCATCTTCGAGGTCCATAACAAGGAAGTCCGTCGAGAATATCAGCTTCCCAACTTTGATGAACACATCCTCAACCTTGCCCCATGGGGTATCTGATGCTCCTATATGCCAGTTGTAGCGTCACATTCGATCATTTTACTTCTCCAA
>CAIGRS010070701.1:0-11369 GCA_903798395.1 Fraxinus floribunda | reverse complement strand
AAGTCATCCAAGAGGTAATATATATATAAACTGTGAGCAACATTAATTTCTTTAAACTACTTACAACGGTCCAAATTGTTTTCGAATCGAGCACTGGACAAACAATTTAATCCATCTTTACATCATAATCCGGGATTCATTAGGTATCAAAACCCAACAAATCTCCACATTGATACTCAATCAACCTGCAAGCAATCAAAAGACAAAGTTAATGCTAACACAAGCTATGTTACCTTCGCACGGTAACCTTAATCCTAACGTCACCCCAAGCGATGGCACATTAATGCTAAAATTTAACTTGGGATAAGTCAATATATCAGAGCGGATCATCTGAATCCATAAATACCGAGAAATGTAAATTTATCACTTTATGACCACCACTATTCGCCCTAAAATCTCCAACAATCGCAGAAATAAACCAACCACGATCGAATCATGAACGCGCGAAGAACAAATCTGTTCAGAAAATTAACACCACCAAAATGTCAGAAATGATGTTAGGAACAAACTACCTGAAGACGTCGTCGCCGAAAACCTCCACACGAGCCGCAAGAGTCCACTGCGCATGGTATCACTTGCTGCTGCCACACGCCGGTGGTCTCCATTTCACGAAACTCCTGGATCGGCCAAAAATCACGAAAACATGTCCAATTTTTAGGAAGTTTTCTTACAGTTTTTCGATCTATTTTTCTGCTTCATTTCTTCTACATTTCTTATTGGTTTTTGGCCAATTTTTCAAGCCAAATCCAATACCTTGAAGTTTTGATACCAACTGTCGAACATGCTTACTCCAAGGGTCATCAAAACGTTGATTTTCAGGCTCAGTTTCACGTTATCTTTCTCTACCAAACAATCAATCTAAACGGCTCCAACTCACAACCAATATATTTACCTCGATTCCTCCTCAATCTCATCCACAAAGGACAAGATAACGGTGATGATTTGTAGCCACAAAGGCAAGAAGAAAACCAATGAAAGAGACACAAAAGAGGCCAAAAAACACCAAAGCAAGTCACCGGTTTTTCAGCAAGAAGGCAGTCGGTTTGTGCTCTCTCAAGGTGCCCACATTTTTCTCCTTTCAAACACACAAATCACACACTTTACGACTAGGGTAAAAACACCATATATATAGGTTATGTTAGGCTTTAGTTGGACCAATAAAAGATTAAATGGGTCAAGATTCAAAGTCATTCAAGAGGTAATATGGGCTATGAGAAACATTAATTCGTTAAGCTACTTCCAACGGTCCATGTTTTCGGATCGAGCTTTTGGACTTGGTTGTTGGTAACAATTTAATCTAACGTTTACATCATAGCTCAGGATTCATTGAGTATCAAAACCCAACAATTTATGAGCTTAATCAATCTTCTGGGAAGAGGGAGGATGAAAATTCCAAAGCTAGATAAAACGCCACGAGCTCAAAACCACAAAACAGCTCTGTTCTTTTCTTTTCTTTTTTTATTAGGGAATTTGAAGCTTTCAATGCCAAACTCCCATGCCTATCTTGGTTGGACCAACCCAACCAGATATAGATTCAATTTTTCTTCAGTATTGAAGTAAAATAAAGCAACAAGATTGAAGCCTAGAACCATTATAGCTTGGAAACCAACTCTTAACAGCCCGGAATGGGTTATTCTACTCTCGTCTTTTGGTAGGACCATTCTAGCTTGGAAACCAACTCAAGGCACCAGTTAAGTTGAACCTACTCATAACAAAACATTCCACATGTTTCAGCTCTCTAAGAATACAAATGCACATCTTTGAAACAATGTTACATGAAGAAGAAATCAGACAGAATCACACAAAGTGTCGAATTATGAGCTACAATGACATTTACAAAGACAAATAGCACGAGAAAACACGATCTCATTCCTGAATATCCTAAAACAAGTTCTTTCGCTGTCTAATTTCCCTCTATGAATTCCGAATCAATAAATTTAACGCCTTTTCCATTATTAGGTTATTGCAACAGTAGGAGGACTACCTGCAGGGCATCTTTGTCGTCGCGGACGTCTAGTTGTCTTCCCCCATCCTGTTATGCTTCTATCCTCCAAACCAGCTTCAATACTATTAAGTTGCTGCATCAATGAATTGCAAAATGGGGTGGGAATAGTTGGGGTTGTTTCAACCACTGTGCGTTGCCTCCCCCGAGCACCCCTGTTTCTAGTGCTATTCCTTCTCATCAACCCAGAATTCCAGGGATGCCCGGTAGCTCTCATCAGGCCTCCAAATGTCTGAAGATCCTCGGTCACCTCGTGTCTGGACAATGATGTCAGACCAGGAAGAATGTCCCTTTGGAAGTCCCTCCGCTGCCTTCCTCTCCTCGGGGGACCCCTTCGAGATCTATTTGGTAATGAATCAGGTACTATTTCTTCCATCTTTTTGACTTCTGGAACAAAGGGTTTAGGCATGTAGTCTTCTTTCATCTCTGTCAGTTGCAATGTCATGGCCTCAAAATCATCTATCTCCTCAAAGAGATCCCGAATTGATGCACCATTCCTGCATTTCGATTCTTTGCTCTTGTGTTTATCTGCATGTGATGAAATAACGTCGACAAACCAGAGCAGGGGTTCTGCGAACAAAGCGTCAGGTGGACAGAATATGTTATCCTCTGCTAGGATTTTCTGACTCGAAGATGAGATAGAAATTATAGTCTGTGCTGCATTTCTTACAATTTCATCCTGTATTTGCTCGGCTTTATGTTCGGAAGATAGCAAGGATGCTTCAACCTGTATATTTTCTCTGGACGGTGCATTATCATCCTCAATCTCCAGAATTACTGGGGCTTCTAGATCTATTTCGACTGATGTCTTTGTAATGGCACTGTTGCTTGGAACAGAGGATGCCGGTGGATCTTCATCGTCATTGATACAAGAGTTCAAATCGATAAGATTTCTAGTACAGGTACCTTTTGTATATATTTCCTTCTCTATAATCAGTTCCGCTGCTATCTGCTCATCGGACTCACAAGCTACATTAATATCAATTATTCCATTTCTTCTTTCATTTTTGGAAATTTTACCTTCAGAAGGGAGAATACCCGAGGTGGAAACATGGGATGCTGGCTCATTTTTATGAACACTCGGAAATTCAAAAATGGGAAACCCCAGAATTTTCTTAATATTCCGAGTCTCGTGTATGGTCACAACCTCACAATCACTTGAAGCTGATATGGCATCTGGGGGAAATGTTTGGTTAAGATCTCTCATCGTTTCGCTCTTACAACACGGGGGAATAGAAGAAGCTTGAAGGTATGCCAAACTTCCCGAGAGTTCTGAACTCCTAGCACCGGCGGCAGCCTCATTTGTATAGGAGGGCTTCGGTTTTAGCCAAGGCCATGTTGACACATCAGCATGCTTACTTTTGTCATCCATCTTATTGAGATCTTGCAGACAAGATGTAGCATTTGATGAGCTCTTCAAAAACACCTCATTCAAGTCAATATCTACAGCAGGCTTCCTATCCACATGAGTCAAGCCCTTCAGAAACTTCTCATATCCATGATTAGCAGAATGGTCAGATGCTACATTATCATCCTTGCTGCAGTTAAAATAATCAATGGCATCTGATGGCAAGTGAATTCGTAGTTCTTTGGATCCAGAGACATGACCATGGTAAAATCCATTCTGGAATGTTACATCACTTCCCAAGCTCAGGTTCAACCTAGAGCTAGCATTGACTTTCCACTTGTCTCCAAAGGTTTCTTGGCTTGTTGAAGCAGAATTTATATATGTTGGCAACGAGGTTATCTTTTGAATAAAGCAACTTGTGGGCTTTGCTGAAGACGAATGGAAGTGAGACCACGAATCGGCAAAACCAGAAAATGAGGACGGACCAGGAATCCTAGATGCAACAACTGGTTCTGAATGGTTATTATTGGAGTGATCACAACTTCTCTCTCTCCACAAATCTTCGATACTGGGATCAGTTGGGCATTTTCCAGGAGGATGACAAACCTGGCTAAGCATGACGTCTGCCGGCTGGGAAGGTATATGCAGCTTCTCTTTTGGGAGACCTTGAAGTGCAGAAGTTGGATTACTTTTACTGGATCCTGTAAAAGAATTGAGTAGTTCGAAAAACCAATAGAATCCATAAAAAGGAACAGACGTAAAGAAAAAGTTAAGAGTCAGTAGCGTCTACAAACAGATTGAAGTATTGTGATTTTACATAAATTCTCTAACAGAAAACATGCTTTCTGGAAATGTTGAGATTGGTAATAGGTCCTTTGAAATCAATTTCTGAAGCATATACTGCCAATTAAGATGAGAGTTCATATTCTCCGCAAACAATAACAACTAGGCCTTGTTCCAATAAATTTGAAGTTAGCCACGTCAATCCTTTTCCACCACTTTGTTCAGTTGATGTACAAAATCTAAAGCAATTAGATGTTTAGTAACTACCATAGGCCATGTTATTTTCTATCTAGCCCTCCCTATTATGACAAATGAGCTAAGATTGTATCACGCACACGAATGAGATCCTCTTTAGCTATACGCAAAACATGTCCTAACCACCTAAATCGATCTTCCCTTATTTTACCTCAATCAATGCTACTTCCTCTTGTTGGCATATAATCTCATTTCTTATCTTATTCATTTTAGTATGACCAAGACATCCATCTTAGCATTCTCATTTATCAGACATTCTATGGACATTTTGTCCTTTAATGGCCCAGCTCTCATAACCACAACACAATTGATCGTCTCATTTTTTGATGAAAATGGGCTTTTAAACTTGAGGGAAAATTCTCATCACACAGAACAAGCTAAGAATTTAATTAACATAAGCTCGAAGCTGAGATAGAGTTAAATTATAAAATAAACTGATGAGTTTTATGCAACGTTAGAAACACTATTTACCTGCTTCATGTACATGATTGAGCCACCCCCTCTCTTTGACTTCACTCCCAATTGATGAATTTATCAAAGACCTGTTATGGTTATACATGGTTTCTCCCAGTACACGTACAAATCCTGCACTTGGTTTAGCCGACAGATCTACACCTTTAGTCTCTCCGACATTTGAAGTACAACCAAGAAAATCAATAGATGATGGAGCCATTACTTCTTCAATGGGAATGGGTTCGTTTAGATCAGCTAGACCAGTAGATCTCCTCAAACAAGAATTTGAAGCCGAGGCATCTCCACTGATGAAAAACTTACTACTATTGGGGGCAACTTTTTGAACTCCATTAGGTGTACAACTCAAAATTCCAGATACTTTCCTGTCCTGTATGCATTCCTCATCTTCAGTATCAACATACTGATCGGCTGGAAGTTGGAGATCGAATAACTTCTTCCTCACCTTAGAGGGTCTCAAATCCAGTGCTTCGGTCTCCTTTGAAGAACACCCGTGATGGAACAGGATGTGTCCAGTGTGCTTGTCATTCCCGTTTGTACAACTCGAAGGAGAATTAACAATTTCAACTCCCGAGACAGATGTTCTACCATGACCAGAATGCAACAAAGGAAAGGCCGTCATTTGCTGTTTTCGAGCATCTTCTGATGGTATTTGAGATCCATGTAGACTTGATGACGACGATGATGGTTCCCTCATTGTCCGATGTTTACATAGTTCATTCTTTTTTATTTCTTCCATCATGTTCCTTTGAGTTCTGTAAAGGCGATGGAGTTCATAAACCTGGATGACGGCAAAGATTCCACTAATCAAGCTTCTGTTACATTACTGAACTTTTAACTGACAGAAAGGGTGAACTCTACATACAGGATGTTTGGCGAAGCTTAAAAAGGGCAAGATTTTATACTGAAAATCCAAAAATAAAGTAACTTTTAAAAATTTCAAACATGTTCAGCAAAATATAATTGACCCAGCTGCGTGTTTTAGATCAACAGACGAATTAGCAAAATTAACCAAGTACCTGATTCTTGAAAATTGCTTCATGTTCAAGCATTTTCTGCTTTAATGCATCCTTATCATATCCCAGATACCCGTCCATTACTGTCCTCGGCACAAACAAATTGTAACACTGCCCAATTGTTAAGGGCTTGTCTCCATAAAATAGGGGCCAGCTACTGCTGTTAGAATCCTCGTTAAGATCCCTCATGGAAGAATACCCTGGGAAGTAGCGTTTGCAGTGCACTTTCATTGCCATTCCTGAAGAGGATATTTGAATGAGAAAAATAATTCCTAAAGTCCCGAAAACAATGTGAAATAGTTTGCTCTTTCTTTTCACATACCTGTATCTATTTTCCCACTTTTCCAATTAAACAGGTTATATGAAGGTAACTTATGTTTTATCACTTAGCATAAACATCTAAGATAATTCATAAGAAAAAAACAAATAACAAATTAAGCCCGATTCCCAAAACTTTTTTTTTTATAAAGAAAAGAGCACAGATTGACCACTTGTACTAGTGGTAATAAAAAGAATAATCTTCTTTCTTTTCCATCGAAAATAAACGAGGCAGAGACGTTTTCTCTTATCAGACAACTGAGATCAATGTCAATACAACTCTTCTAAATGTATTTATGTAACTCTATCTGAGATTTGACAACCTAGCATAACTGCACCCGACACCAGAACGTGAATCCAAGATTAACTATGATAAGTTATATTGAAGTGTGGCTACCTAATTGTTTCTTAGCAAATATCTGATGCATTTAAGACCCATATATTGCTTACCAAGTATATAATAATTATTACACGAGAACAACTATCATATACATCATGAGAAAAACCAAGAAAACAACATTTTCGAAGTAGTATATTGAAAATCTAGTGACTGCTTCAATGGACGTTCTATTTGATTAACACTGACTTGTTGGATCTACGAGTCAAGGAGACGTATGTTATAAGCGCCTAACAGAACCAAACTTCGAAGATTAACCTCCACCGGAAAATCACTTTCTTACCTATTCTATCACAAATTAATGAAAATGTCTCTATTTTCCGGGAAGTAAAAATTATAGTAGCAACATGTCGTGCTTATACCAATATAAAGGCAGCACATCAAGAAATTTTTGAATGGATTATAAAATGGAAGAGCTAGATCAAAATTAATACGGCCGCACATAGTAGTATGATAAAAGAATAATCTGGTTGTAATTTTGGAAGTTTTATAAAAATGGGACAAATTTAGCTTGCACAAAAGGGAATTCTAGACATGAATAGAGTTCAACTAATACTGTTAGAACCGGAACAAGGTGGCAATAATTTAACATATGCTACAGAAAAACGAATCACCAGTAGCATAAATACAAGGAAAATATTTAGATTATTTTTTGCTTTGCAAGATTGAATTCAGGTAAAAACAGATTCTTTATAGAAATTGTCACTCGTCAAATCCAAGAACCCGTCACAAAAAATGAAGAACATCCCAATTAAATTAGCTGCTATATTTAACAAATCAAATGTACTTCCAATCATCGTAGACAATGGAACTAATAATCTGAAAAACCCAAAATAAGTCATTTTGAGGCCAGTTATAATTCAGTTTCTCAGATAATTAATCATAAGAAGAACTCTTGAAATAAAAAAACTATATTTTTCTGTTTTGTCCAATTCGTGGTCAAAATCTTATAAATCTTAAAAACCAAGAAAGTTAATAAAAACATAATTACCTCAGACCCACATCCTGGAATCACATCTTCTCAACAAACCCTCATGGATTGAATCGTAGTTAGTCTCACAGTAATTAACAGCTTATAATCATGTGAATTTAAGGTTTTTTTCACTCAATATCACCAAATAAACCAAGAAAAATGACGAGAAATGATTAAAAAACTGTCAAATGAAAATAAGTAAACAAAAAAAGTGAATGGCTTGGAAATTTCATTGAAGAAGCTCAGATCCTCGTCAAACTCAACGAAAGATTGCAGATTTTGATCTGCTGTGCCACTCTCTCTCCAAAAAGGAAGTACCTTTAGAGAGAGAAATGAGAAAATACATGAAGAAAGAATTTATGCAAGTGTATATAACTATTACTGTTATTGTCTATAGAGAGAGAAAGAGAAGCTAAGAAATCTTCAAAACAAACGAACAGTGACATCAAAATTTGTCAACATCCGGTCTCTTTTCATTCTCTTTATGGGATTTCTTTTAGCTGTACTGTAATAATTTCTTGGATTTTGAGAAAATGAAAATAAATGGGCTTCCTGATTCTCTGATTCTCTCTACCTGTGTTATGCCAGGAGATTTTGCTAGGTTTTATATGGATACTCATCCACAATTAAAAAAAAAAAATGCCAATAAAGGGCTGCCATTTCTACCATATAAACTGTCCTTTCATGTACATGTACAAGGGGCATATTCCTTTTCTTTTTTTGTTTTGATATCTAGGTGTCCCAATTTTTTATGTCAGACCAAATCCTGGACCTCCAAGACCCTTGCCTCTAGAATTTTGGAGGAGGTAAATCGCGGGATATAACTCAATTGATTCCCAAGTTCCCCTCACCAATTGTACGCTTCTGCGCACGAGGGATCATCCTCCAAAGTGATTGCTTCATACCTAATAAATCTGGTCACAGATTCCCACCAGGATTCGAACCCCCACCCTGCCGTTGGATTGGAAGAGAGTTATGTGCTGATTGTTCCGCCAGTTGAGCTGTCCCCCGAGGGACAGGGGCTTATTCCTTTATATTGTAGTCTAGGTATTCATTTGAATGTTAGATAAATCAAATTAATTGATTTAAAGAAAAAAGGATAAAGAATTCATGAGAGGAAGTTGAATGAGAGTCAAACGTAAAAATGAAAAAAAAGTTCAAAGTGATGCGACCGATTTACAAGTAAAACGGTGTCGAATCTTAGCCAATGTTTCACATTCATTAAATTAAAAAAATTTCTCAAATAATTTTCAATCACGTATTCATACAGTAAAATATTTTGCACATAAATCCAAAATATTTTTCTACTTTTTAAACGTAGATTTTCCAAAAAAAAAAAAAATAATAATAATATTCCAAAACTCATTTTAATGAATGTCAAACATGGGCTTAACATGATCGGTTTTTGGCTCATTTTAATATGGTTTGTATTGACATCAATGTTTTGAATTTTTTTTATTTTTTTGAGAATGTGTAATTAAAAGTAAAAAAAAAAAAATTGGATTTACGTGTAAAATATTTTATTTTTTAAATGTGTGATTAAAAATAAGTATGAGAAATTTATATTTTGGACGAGCTGATTGAGTTAGTTGGATTTTGACATCAATGTTTTGAATTTTTTATTATTATTATTATTATTTTAGAATGTGTAATTAAAAGTATGAAAAAAAATTGAATTTACGTGTAAAGTATTTTATTTTTTTGATTGTGTAATTAAAAATAAGTGTGAAAAATAAAGAAGTTTAATTTAAAAAGAGTAAAATGTGAGCTTAATTTTACTTTAAAGTACACAACTAAGCTAGTTGTTAGACTTGAAAGAAAACTAATATTTTAGTTAGGGGTATTAAAATATCTCTCAAGTCTTAATCTGCTATATTAAGTAGGGTTTTATTAATAATATTTGACAGGCAAGATGTGGGTCCCAATACTGACAATGGGTAGGATTAGGTTTCTAAGTAGGCCCTTGTTTGAGCCCTTTTTTTTCAAAAAAAAAAAACATTTTGAAATAGTGATTTTTTAAAAAATGTATAGTATTATTTTATTGAAAAATATGAGATTGAAGAGAAAAATGTATTTTAAAAGAAATGGAGTCCAAATGTAGGCTAAGTTTTATTTTAGAAATTATTATTATTAAAGTTGTATATCTTGTCGGAAAATTTTGAAAAGTTATTTTGTGAAAAATATCTTTTAAAATAATGTTTGATTAAAAATTATTTTGAACAAGCTATTTCATATGCAAGTCGGTCATTTCTTATCGAATACCAGTTGTACACAAATTTACAGATGATAGCAACAATGTGGTTTAACACAACGACATAAACTTAATGAATATCGCTATCAGAATTCAATTCTTATTTTTCTCTTCTTATGTACAAAAGAAGTTAGTCGCATAATATAAAATCACAAGCACGAGTATGATACTGAAAAATATAATTATACATTCTTAAAATCGACTTTATACGACAATAAGAATAACTCACATTCTTAGAAAAAAAAGTAACTTATTTATCGATACATGCTATATTTTTTTTCCCAATAACTTGATATGACAGTACGCTTCTACCTTCCTCAGGGATAATATAACTTAAATTTAACCATTTGCAACGTTCTCTCGTGTTTGAAATATCACTATATGTGTCATATCTAATAGTAGGGATGTAATTACATTCCGTGAATTAAATAAAACTGGTGTAATGAATCTATTAGTGTTTCCAAATATTATTCTCCTTTTGAGTTTGGTAATGTATCGCGTTAATATTAATTGATTCGATTGACATTATAACAAATCTTATTAAATTCCTCAACCACTTGTTGCTAAAATGATGTGTCTACTACATAGTCACTACTTAAGAAGTCCATAAGTGTGCCTCTATAGAATTGACTTGGTGAAAATGAATAATTCTGGAATTTTTGTTCTTGATAGTTAATTTATTGTGAAATTTAGACTTCAAAAATCAAAAGATATGGTCCGAACACATGTAGTCATTGTCACGTGAAATGTGTTCAAAGTTTCCAATTAGTGGAAAATCTTGATCAAAGATTCATTGATTAATTTGATTTAAGGTTTTGTCTTCGGTCTTAGTTCACATGGATGAAAGTTGACAAGGGAACAAAACCCTGTTCTCTGATAAAAAGTTTTGGGTTTTCTATACCAAAATTATTTGCTAGCATTTCAAAATAAAAAGAATCGTGCTTGGAGTACAGGGGCCTAACTTACAGGCCCCTGCCAGGCAAGATACATTTGGGGGTTGGAGTCACAATTTATTCATCGTGGAGCATTAGTGAAATAAAAAATAATACTATTCATCGTGGACTTAAGTAACAGTGGACCATTTGTTTCAGTAAAGGATTCGATGATAATAAATAACATTACTCTTATAAATATCGACAATTATATGCATTAAATAACATCAAATTAGAATTAAGAGGGACGTGTTTGGCGTACAATTTTTCATAGAACCAAACATGACTAAATAAAAAATGTGATAGTAATAGCCTAATAGCATTACATTATTATTGTTAACACGTGCATTATATTATCACTGTTAACATGTTATGACACTATTTTCATCACTGTCTGTACGCACGTCACATTATTATTTAATTAATGTGTAGCTTGCTTCCCACTAGCATTACTGTTACACCAAGTTGTGTAAACATGTGATATGCAATGACACTGATAGGCTCTCTGTATATTACATTTTTGATAATTTTGATTTTATCATTATTTTACTTTATGGTCATAAGTATTTGGAGGGGTCAAATGGGCTTCAATTTATTTTCTATATGTGCAATTGAGATATTGT
>CAIGRS010070698.1:0-16831 GCA_903798395.1 Fraxinus floribunda | reverse complement strand
CCTAATTTTATTTCATTTCTCTCCTCTCTCTTCATTTCTCTTCATTTTCTCCCTCTTCATTTCTCTCCCTTCTCTCCCTTCTCTCTCTTTGACAACCGCCGACCCATTCAAACTCAAACTCCGACAACCGCCATCGAGGGCTGCCGAGCGATGCCCCTGTGCACAAATTGCAACGGCGAATGGGGCGTCGCACTCGCGAATAGAGGCGACGCGAAGGTGTGGTGGTGATGGTTGTAGCGTTTGGTTTTGTGTTGAATGTGGCGTCTCTTCACGGTGCTCGTGTGCACCGACGACAGGCACAGCACCGACCACCTTACACGATGCACAGTCTCCCCCATCGCAAGTTGCGATGCTCGTGCCATCGTCATTTCTCTCTCTCTTTTTTTTTCCTCTTCTTCATCTGTTTCTGGTTGGTATGGTGGTAGCGGTGGTGCGGTGGTTTGGGGATTTTTAGCACGGTGGTTGGGTTGTTTCTGTGGGTGTGGTAGTGTTGGAAGAAATCCTCGATTTTATCATGCGGTGGTTGATTGGAGTTGCAGGTGAGGTGAAGGTGGTGTTGGAGCAAATGTTTGTGGGGGAGGAGGGTGACATCGGTGATGTGTGTGATAATCATGGCGTCATTTCCAACGGTGGTGGTGGTGGTGTGTTTCTGCTGTTGGCGGCGGTAGTGCATTTCGATGGTAGTGGTATGTAGTTGGTGGGGGCGTTAGTGTGATAGCGTTTGTGACCAATTATTTGGTTAATTTGTGACCAAGTATTGTTGGTGAATTGAGATCTGTATGTGACCAACTATTTGGTTTATTGTGACTAACCATTAAACTGTGACTTTAAAATTCGATAATTTGTGATTAAAAAATAATTTGTGACCAAAAAATTTGAAAATATGTGATCGGTAGAAAAAATGTGACCTATAATTTTTTTGATCCGTGATCAATGAAATAAACTGTGACGTATAGAATTTTTGATTTGTGACCTCGAAATAATCTGTAACCAATTAATTTAATAATATGTGACCAATAAATAAGTTATGACCTATAACTATGTACATGTGACTATTAATTGTATAATTGTGAATTTATTATATTTAAATAATAATTATTTTTAACTAATTAACTAAATACCTAAATTTTGCATTTTTTAAACTAAATACCTAATTTTTACAATTGTGAAATTTAATGCTCGATTTGTATTGTTGCAGGAGGGTGAATTGGAGGAAGGAGAAACTGAGTCGCCGGAGGTTGAGGAGCCGGTAGAAGTAGCTGAGATGGTGGAGCTCTCTCTAAATTCTGTAGTGGGGTTATCAACTCCAGGGACTATGAAACTCAAGGGGACAACGAGGCAAAGGGAAACAACCATGTGCAACACACAATTTTATATCACCAGGGTTAGTCCAACGGCTATAATTGCCAACCACTTCGGGTCATCATGGGATCCGGCAATCTGTCAAAGGGAAGGAAATCTGTAAGGGGGTCGTATTGAAAATGCAAGGGCTAATGGTAGTAGAAAATTTCCAGCATCTGGAGTTGGGTGGCACGGATGTTGTTTTAGGAATGCAATGGTTGGGTAGCCCGAGCTCCATGGAGGAACATTGTAAACGACTTACCATGAAATTTCGGATGGGGAAAATAGTGATAGTGCTGAAGGGGGATCCAGGGCTGAATAAAACCGGAGTTTTGTTAAAAAGCCATGGTGAAGGCTCTGCAACACAAGGCCAAAGAATATGGGTGGAAAATGTACCAGCAGCAAAAGGAGAAAGGGAAAGGAGAAGAATATCAAACAATTAATACAACGCTTTCAGCACATATTTTAGGAGCCTTAGGGGTTACCTCCTCTTCGAGACATTGATCAAGCTATCAGGCTAAAAGAAAGGACCGAATCGGTTAGTGTCAGGTCATTCCATTACCCACACATTCAGAAAAATGAAATAGAGAGATTGATTTGGGAAATGCTTACAGCTGGAATCATTCAGCCCAGCGTGTCCTTTTTCTAGCCCCGTTTTGCTCATCAAGAAAAAGGACTGGAGCTGGCGTTTCTGCATCGATTCTCGTGCCCTCAATAAGGCCACCATCCCTAACAAATTTTCGTTGCTGGACGAATTGTATGGGGCGACAGTATTTTCTAAATTGGAACTGAAATCTGGGTATCATCAACTTAGAGTGCGAAGAGAGGACTACACAAAACTGCGTTCAGAATGCATGAGGGGCACTATGAATTCTTGGTAATGCTGTTTGGACTCACCAATGAATTCTATCACTATTGAGTTCAAGGAAGGTGATTATGTCTATGTAAAGTTACGTCCTTATCGTCTGCGATCCTTGGCAAAGAAACCCAATGAAAAGCTCCAAAGTACTTTGGTCCATTTAAAATCATCAGAAGGGTGGGGACAGTAGTAGCCTATCAGCTGGAGTTACGCCCTACTGCTACAATTTATCCTGTCTTCATGTTTCTAAACTTAAAAAAGCTCTGGGAAATTCAGTAGTTAGCCAGCCGCTTCCCACACACTTGGACCCTACTTTGGAATGGTTTGTCGAGCCAGATCAAGTGCTTGGGGTGCGCAAAGTAGGCAGTGAGCAGCAATCAGAAAAGGAAGTGTTAATCCAATGGAAGGGGCTACCTGAAGCTGAAGCATCCTGGGAAACAGCCAGCTCCATCAAACAGCATTTCCCTAACTTTCACCTCGAGGACAAGGTGATTTTGGAAACCAGTAGTATTGTTAAGCCTCCAATCCGTTTCACCTATGCTAGAAGGAACAAGAATTGAGAAGCCACTAGAAGGTAGAATAACAGCTTTCGGCCAGAGGGTAAGTGAGAGGAAAAATCTGTTAGGAAGAGGGGTTATAAATAGAGACAGGAAAGGAAAGAACAGCAGGCAATTATTGAGTGGGGAAAAGGAGTTTAGTTGTTATTTTCTATCTAAATTATCTGCATTTTCAATCAAAGATCAATTATAAATTCTGTTCTTCTCTTTTCAGTTTTGAGTGTTATCAAATTCTTCACCTCACTTTCCTAAAATTGTAAATAACACAAAACATGAGCAGATTATCGCTCACCGCCAAAATATCATCAATGTCGTTTTGCACCCGCCACTTCAAACAATCAACCAACTGAAATATCATCACCATCAACATTTCTGTAAATTAGAATTTAGCGAATAACATAATTTCACATAATGAAGACTAATATAGAAACAAGAAAAATCATTATCTAACCATCTTGTAGGCCTTCATAACATTTCCNGCCACTTCAAACAATCAACCAACTGAAATATCATCACCATCAACATTTCTGTAAATTAGAATTTAGCGAATAACATAATTTCACATAATGAAGACTAATATAGAAACAAGAAAAATCATTATCTAACCATCTTGTAGGCCTTCATAACATTTCCGTCTCTCGCCTTCAGAAAACGAACTAAAGGTTCTCTGGGATATCCTTGATGAACATTCTGAATAGGTGAAAGAACTGATAAGAATTTCCACACAAACAACCTAACAGGATTTCAATTGTAAGACAGATGTAAATAGATACTATGTAATGAGAAAAGGAACAAAATTATAACTGCAGGTAGTAAAACTGGCCAAAAGTTAATCCGCAAGGCAAATTTAACAGAAATGATACAGACAGGTATAGGAGCAGTACAAGGAACCACTGCAACAAGATGAAGCAATGGTATTTGTTGACCCCAAAAAATGGTCCAACAGCGATAGGTAGTTTCTTTTTCCTTTTCGTTGAGTATGTTTCATGTTGTAAGTTTAGAAATCGATGGGGTCGGACCGAGGCGACCTCCTTTTATATGGGGAGAGATTTTTTGTAATTTGAATGTCCAAATTTTCATTAACCTTTCATATTGAGTTACATCCCTTTTTATAGTAAAATACAATTGATGAGGACCGTTGGATGGGGTGGCACGTGCCATATCCTAACTTAATCTACACGTCTCATGACTATTACCCCTCTATTGGACCATAAATGCCTGGATCTCCAAATCTTTGCTTAGGTCTGGGATGTGACAGTGTAGGCTGACAGAAGGCGGCGTGACAGGGGGCAGTCCCATCAAACCCTTCAGTTAAGGTCTTTTCGTGTGGGTGAGTTCGAATTGGAGGGTTCTCCTTTGGGGATTTGTTCCAAGTTGGGCATCGCCTCTTAGTTTATCGCATCGGTTCGCCTTTACTTGTGTTGTAAGGGGTTCGCTCTCCTTACCACGTGTTGTAAGGGGTTCGCTCTTCTTGCCATGTGTTGCGAGTTTTTTCACAAGTAACAGTATTATTCTTGGATCATTAATGAGCAAGTAAAATGATACTTAACAGATTGCGTATTCGGAAAAAATTTCTTGTAGGCCTTCATAACATTTCCATCTCTCGCCTTCAGAAAACGAACTAAAGGTTCTCTGGGATACCCTTGATGAACATTCTGAATAGGTAAAAGAACTGATAAGAATTTCCACACAAACAACCTAACAGGATTTCAATTGTAAGACAGATGTAAATAGATACTATGTAATGAGAAAAGGAACAAAATTATAACTGCAGGTGGGAAAGCAGATGGCCAAAAGTGGCAAATTTAAATGTATAGGAGCAGTACAAGGAACCATTGCAACAAGATGAAGCAATGGTATTATTCTTGGATCATTAATGAACAAGTAAAATGATACTCAACAGATTGCGTATTCGGAAAAAATTCCAAGAAAACACGAAGAAATAGCATATAAACAAAAATCGACTGGGAGCATGAACACAACCAGTTAACACAATGAAAGAGCATAAATACAATATATAACTTGTTTGCGTATAACTTAAGTCACAAAAATGAAATAAAAGAATTAAGAAGCAGATCAGGTAGAGAAAAATACTTGAAAATCAATAAACAAGAAATGAAAGAGAAGGGACAACAATGCAAACCTGAAAAGTTTTCTTGAGTGGCTCATCAACTGAATAAATTTCCCAAAGAAAATCGTCATAAATTAGAAAGAGAGAGAAATTAAGAAAAAGGGCTTGTAAAATAAAAATCAATAAGAGCAGACCTTCCTCCATTAATGCTTCAAATTGATTAATGGCTTCTTCTGGAACCACACCCATTTCTTCTTCTTCTTCTCAACAGAATGTAAATTTTGCTGTTGAAGAATCAGTAGTAGTATTATTCAACTTGTAATTGGATATATTTGATGCATATACATATAACTGAACTGTTGGTTAGAACGAGAACACCAGCAAGAGCGAGAATGCTAATTAAAGACTCCACTTTTATTCTAAATAAGAGAAAGAGAAAGCTAAAGAGGTCAAAATTCAAGAAAGGCACCCTCCTCCCCATCGTTTACCTCAAAAACCCGTTTAGAAATATTCTTAAATTCTTCACATTCAAATAATACGAGTCTTGTTGTTTTCTTCGAAAGAAATCAATTCTTTTCTACCTTGGGGAAAAGTTGAACTTGAAGTAGAAGATTTATGGTCCGGATTAAAATTCGATTTTAATCCAAATCGAAATTAAACAATCAATATTAACTATATATTTCATGAGTCTCATATTTTTTTAATCACATATTTCAAAAACTTCTATCACAATATATTAAAAAAATTTAGAAGGTGTTTGGTAGGGATTAAAATTAGATTTTTAGTAGATTGTGATAGTAGTTTTTGAAATGTGTGGTTGAAAAAATATGGGACTCGTGAAATATGTGCTTAATATTGATTGTTTGACTTTGACTTAAATTAAAATCTGATTTTAATATGTACCGAACAAGGCCCTAATTTTAATCTACAGCAAACACTCTCTTACCGTTGTCACTATTTTACACCTATTCATAACGGTCGTTAATGTAAAATACTGTAAGAACGACATGAATTTTTAATAGTACCTAACTTTTTACGCATTGATAAATTCCTAAATTAAATTTTTTACCCACCTTCTTGAATAGGTACAAAATATGTACGTGAACAATATTCATTAGTACCTAACGTTTTACGTGATGATAATGTCATGTTTGGTGGGTTGTAATGCTTTCTATACGTTTGACACTAATTTGCATGTCCCCCACTAGTTATTAATTAGGTGGGATGAAATGTTGGTGTTGAAATGAGAGAGATCTTAAAGTCTATTTGGATCGGATTAAAATCTGATTTTAATTTAAGTCAAACAATCAATATCAACCACATCTTTTATGGGTCCTACATCTTTTCAACCACGCATTTCAAAAACTTCTATCACAATCTTTCTAAAACTTTGATTTTAATACACGCCAAACACCCTCTTAATAACCTAAACCGATTAATTCAATTGTTAAGTTTTGAATTTTCATTTTAAAAGGTTAATCCTATTAGAAGGAGTAACTCGAACATTTATAAGTTGGTCCACGTTTCGATAATTAGATAATGTGGGATTTATCCCTTTACATACCCGCAAGATGATGACTCGTTTGAGTAGATCAATCTTAAAATTTGTGTACTTATTTTTTAAATTTTAATCGAATCAAATGATTCGTTTGAATTTAATATGTCCTAGTACCTTAGTAAAATTATGTATTCCATCTAAAAAATTCTACCTTATTAAAATGAGTAATTAATCTAAATTTCGGTAATTAGTCAATGTGGAATTTATTCCTTAATAACACTAATTTTGTGTTTATTAAGCCCTAGTTTGACTTTCATTAAATCAAAAAAAAAAAAAATGTTTTGAATGGTATTTTTGGAAGAACGTATGTTATCGATTTTTTTTGGACTTTGCTTGGCACGCATAATACATGTACATAGAAGTGTCCATAACATTTTTATGGGGCTCACCCCACGTGAAGATTATGTACAATTTTATGTACATATGTACACTTAGCATTTTTCATTTTTTTTTTTTTTTTTGTTTAATAAAAGAAGAGTTCAAGGGTGGCATCAAAGTATTTAAAGTTGATCTATAATTGGGCTCAGTAGGGTCTACTTATGGGCCCATTAGAGTAATTGAAAGGAATAGGAACGTGCCAAATGCAATCCTTGGGATGCAACTGTCAGATCGCATTCAATTCAGGACCGAAAGTCGCGTTTTGTGGGACACCTACCTTCATAAATTTATAAGTACATGAAATAAATATTTTCCATAATTGTTTTTATTCGTGGAGTTTTTATATGCGATTGTTTTTTTTACTTTTTTTCGCTTTTCACTTTTTAAGTCAATAAAGACTTACGAAGTTCCTTTCAAAGTGGAATTAGGATTTCCACGAAGTCTCTTTCATTGGGATGCATGACACTATTGCTTGAGATTTACATCTTGATGTACATTTTCGAGATTTTAATAAGATATTAAAAACAAACATAAACGTAAAAATTTGTATAGTTTGACATTTGATGCAACGTCGCTAGAAACGATGGAGTGAAAATTTAATCAAGTATTGTCTAGCATAGTAAAATTCAATCAAGCATAGGGATGACAAAAAAATTCATTCAACCCGATACCCGTTGGGCCCCGTCTAACCGGGTAAACGAGATGGGGACGGGCCGAGGGTCAATACCCTGAAGTGAGTATGTGGCAGGTATGAAAAATAAAGTCCCCGTCCCATTTAAAGTTAATTTCAAATTTAAGTTTTTTATCGAAAAAAAATAATAAATTTATTATCATTTTTAAAGAGAATATAAATTGTATTTAACAAATTAGTAAAAAAGTAATAATATTTACTAATTAAATACATAATAAAATAAAATAAAATAAATAAAAAATAAAAACAAAAAATAAATGTGTAAAATAAATAAAAAATAAAAAGTAAAAACAAATGTGGCGATAAATGGGGCAAGAAACTCGCCCCGTCCCGAACCCGCTTTAATCGAGTATGGGGATGGGGCAAGATAACAAAAATACCCTACGGGAGGGGGTGGGAATGGACAACTCGTCCCATACCCATCCCATTGTTATCCCTAATCAAGCATCGGGGACGTGCGGTCCTTTTATTGCTACAATGCAGGTCGTATGCTTGGCACCTTTCTTTTAACCTTGAAAGAGAAATTAAATTATGATATTTTTTAGAAATCGCTTATTTTTTTCAAAACTGACACCCTGTTTGAACCATATTATTCTTCCGAGAATGCATTTTAAATAGTGTTTTGATGGAAAATATATAATTAAAAAATAAAGAAACGTTTTGAATTTTCGTGTAATAATATTTTATTAAAAAATATGTAGTTAAAAATAAAAGAGAGAATAGTGGGTATCAAACATTGTATGTGTCTTATTTTTCAAAAAGTAACTCTTTAGTACGTTCAATTGAAATTTGTTACCAAATTCCGCATCATATTCTACTTTTTTATGTCCTTTTCTTTCGTGTTTTTCGGATTTTTTTTTTAATTTAAATTTAAGGGAAAGAATGTCTTCTTACACTACTTTAGTGCAACTTTTTGATGGATAGTTGGATACCATAAATTAGGTCTGGTTGTGCTAATTGATAAAATATTCTGAATGAGATTGCGTGAAAAAAAAGTTGATAAAAGTGAAACCTCAAGCGAAGATTGGCCAATAATATGGAATTTATCCTTATTCATTTTTTTAAAACGGAATTGTCAATACGGACGATGACCGATGATTTATAAAAAGTTGAGGTCGAAAATGTCAAGAACTGAAAATTAGGGATAGAAGTGCAAAAAGGTGTGAAAGTTGGGTACAACAGCCATAATTTACCCATTTTCGTGTATTATGTAATTCAAGTTTATGAATTTTTTTTTCTCATGTTGTGATCTTAACTATTCATTTTCAAACGAGCTATATGATGTTATTTGCATTGAACTTGTATAATTTTATGGGAAAATTGAAGTAGCGATTCCTAATATTTTCAATTTTTGTAAACTTTACTCTAACCTTCTATATGTGTCACGGAAAGTTCATATCCTTTCAGAAATATGTAGCAGAAGTCCAAATGGATAGTTTTCATATCTCTGCCGTTCTACCTCTCCCTCACCCTCTCATCCTCGCCACCATCACCACAGATCGGTGGACTTCTATTTCTTGAAAAGTTGTTTATAAAAAGAATCAAAAACCCACCATTTCAATTTCAAATAGCCCGCAACGATTTATGAAGCCGCAATAGATCCCATTGCGTTGGTGCATAGCTGCTAGTTTAACCAATCCAACAGCCCGATTCACTCATCTCATTATTGTTGCAATTCCATGGTGTGAGAGTTGTGTTTCTCAAAACACTATTAAACTGGTGTTATTTGTATCAATTGCCTTGGGTAATTATTTTTTGCTTGAGCTGCTTAAGTGGCAATCACATATTGGTAGCGATGTCATTCACACGGATTGTGCTAGTTTGAAATTTTGATGACTGTTGGATGGAATAAATGGCTGAGATTAATTCTTGGAGATATTATCGTCTCTTCACCTACTGTTTGATACTTCATTTTCATTCTTCTGGACTCTTCATTTTCTCTCTCTCTTTGGCTCTTTCATGTTAAAGTTTGTACTTTCTTCTTCTTGAGTTGTTCTCTATAATAGATCTAACTGGTTTATGAGGTGAATCATGTGTCTTCTTCAGGCCTGAAATAAAGGCTGGTTTGTATAGATTGTCTCTAAGTATTTTGGGTTAGATATGTAAACTCGAACTTTCTGCTTTTGGTTGATCTTAGGATTGATGACCAAAACTCTAGTTCTGGGTGGTTTGATGTAATTGGTCTCTCTCTGGAAGGTGGTTTTTGCACTAGTGGAATGAGCTGTTTCTGAGCCTCCCAGATTAGGCCGTTTGGCTGAACCGTGTCAACAAGTTTTGGGTGTTCTTGTTATTTTTCTGTTCTTACATCATTTATGCTTTAGTATTTCAATTGTGAAGTGCTTTTCATAAGTAAATCTCAACAAAACTGGTATCAGAGCCAGCTTAGGGTTTCTACTGTATTTTTCGTTCTTTACAAAATAATCTTTTCTTGGGTATTTTTTATTATACATATGTATAGACCTTCAAAGGTCTAAACATATAGTATTACTTTTGACATTTTGAATCTGATCGATATTGACTCTTTATTTTGTATTGTGTGGGCTATTGACTGATCGTTTACTCTGACTGATTGGGCTCGACTGAGGGCTTGATGTTAAGTTTACTGTTTTTCAACGGTACTGGTAAGATCTTTCCAAACCTGCTTTATAATTCTGGTTTGGTGTTCTTTCTTTAAATGATATATGAATAATAAACTATATGTTTTTGAATTATTGTGATTAATTTGAAATTCTATAGCATATATATTTGCATCATATATCTGTAAACTGTCTGAGCTACTTTCATACCTGCACATACATTTGACTGAGGATTCTTGATCGAATTACATTCATTACTGTGAAATATTTGCCTTACAGTACTTCAATTTCTGAACATTTTTTACTTTGTGTTTTTCTTTATATTGATCATTTAAAAATTGTTTTTTAAAGCCTTTTCTGTTATGTTCACGAGTATAAGCCACCCTTTTACAGAATCCGTAATGAGTTCGAAGGTTAAATTAACACAATTTGATGGAAAGGGGATTACTCGATATGGAAGGAGAAAATGAGGGTCATTCTGGTCCAACAAAGGGTTGCAAAGGCCCTTGATGATCCTGCAACATTTTCTAATAAGTTGAAAGCAAAACCCGTTGAAATTGAAGAAATGAATGAAATTGCATATAGTTTTATAATTTTGCATCTAAGTGATAATATTGTTAGATAAGTTGATAGTGCTGAAACCGCTAGGACTTTATAAACTGCATTAGATGCCTTGTTCTTAACTAAGACTTTCCCTAACAAAATATATCTGTTAGAAAAGTTGTTTATTTTTAAGATGGACCCTGGAAAGAATTTGGAAGGAAACCTAAGTGACTATAGCATAACTGTTAAGAGCCTAGCACACAATGACAAGAAGTTTGAGGATGTAAACTTAGCTGTTATATTGCTAAACTCTTTGCCTGAATTCTATAAAGAGATTATGAATGCCATAAAATATGGTAGGGGCACTCTTACACAAGCAATTGTGATAGATGCACTGAAATCTAGAGAGTTAGAGCTTAAGAGAGATAATAGAACCAATTTAAGAGAAGAAAGTATGTTTGTAAGAGGAAGAACTGAAAATGAGTTTAATTTTCATAATAAGAAGGGAAGAGGGAGATCTAAGTCTAAAGATAGAAGTAATAAGAAACGTTATAATTGTGGGAAGTTAGGACGTTTCAAAAGGGATTGTTTTGACTAGAAAAAGAACCTGAATAATGTTGATCTGAATAATGCTACCATGTGTCTGAACTAGAGAGTTTATATATCATGAATGTGTCTGATGAAAAACCTAATAAA
Organism: Fraxinus floribunda; assembly: GCA_903798395.1. Classification (NCBI taxonomy): domain Eukaryota; kingdom Viridiplantae; phylum Streptophyta; class Magnoliopsida; order Lamiales; family Oleaceae; genus Fraxinus; species Fraxinus floribunda. The sequence continues at coordinate 5,561 of CAIGRS010070698.1, read as the reverse complement.
AACTGGATTCTAGATGCAGGGTATCCTTTTCATATGTGCCCTGAAAAGTCTTGGTTTTATAACTACAAAGAGATAGAACCTAGGAAGGTTTATATGTGAGACAATAATTCTCAAACTATGATTGGGATTGGTGACATTGCCATTAGAATGTATCATGGCACTGTCAGACCAATCAAAGATGTTAGATATGTTCGAAATCTGAAATGAAACATTATATCTTTAGAGACTCTTGAAGATGAGGGATATACCTTTAAATCTGGAAATAAAGTTATGAAAATTATGAAGGGATCTCTAATAGTTGTGAAAGGGCCTAAAAGAAATGGACTATACTATCTTGAAGGCAAAACTAAAATTACACCTGATTCCAATCTTCTCACTGTTAATAAAGATAAAACTGAATTGTGGCGCAATAGAATGGGTCATATTGGTTTTAAAGGGCTAAAAACCTTAAGTAACCAAAAATTACTTGGAAAGGATGACATTGAAACAATAGACGTTTGTGAGACTTGTGTGTTGGGTAAGTCCCACAAGGTGAGCTTTGAAACAAGCTTACATAGAACCAATAGACCTTTGACTATGTACATGCTGATCTATAGGTGTGGAAGTAAGTACTTCTTATCCTTGGTGAATGATTACTCTAGGAAAGTTTTGATTTATCTCTTGAAGGCTAAATCTGAAACTTTTCAGAAATTCAGAACTTGGCTTAAAACTATAAAGAATTAGTTAGAAAATAAATTAAAAATATTAAGAACTGACAATGGGCTTGAGTTCTGCAATTTTGAATTTGATAACTTTTGTAAGCAAAAGGGAATAATGAGGCATAGAACTGTTAAATACACACCAGAACAGAATGGGGTTGCTGAGAGAATAAACATGACCATAATGAATAAAGTTAGGTATATGTTGATCAACTCTGGCCTTGCCAAAGGTTTTTAGGCTGAAGCTGCTTGTACTGCAGCATACCAGATTAATAGATCACCTTCCAGCAGTATAGGTTTTTAAAAATCCACAGGAATTGTGGACAGGGGAGCCTCCAAATTTGAGTNGAGAATGAACATGACCATAATGAACAAGGTTAGGTGTATGTTAATTACCTCTGGCCTTGCCAAAGGTTTTTGGGCTGAAGCTGCTAGTACTACAGCTTATTTGATTAATAGGTCTCCGTCCAGCAGTATAGACTTTAAGACTCCACAGGAATTGTGGATAGGAGAGCCTCCAAATTTGAGTCATTTGAGGGTGTTTGGATATGCTGCATATGCACATCAATCTGAAGGGAAACTTGAGCCTAGAGCTATCAAGTGTGTGATGTTAGGGTATCTCGAAGGTGTGAAGGGCTATATGTTATGGGTTTTAGGAGTTCAAGGCATCAAGATAATTAACAGTAGAAATTTAAGTCTTTAATGAATCTGAAATGCCCTGCCTAAAACAAATAACTATAAATCAAACAAATTTGAAATTGAAAGAACTATTCAGACTGAGGTGAAGCTAACTAAGTCTGATTTACCTAAACCTAGAAATAATGAAAATAACCCTACACATCAAGAATCAGAAACAGAATCTAAACCAATTGAGGCGTCTGAACCCCAAATTGAAATTGAACCTAAAGAAACTAATATGTTCAGTCATCTAATCAAGATTATCAACTTACTAGAGATAGGAAAATGAGGCAAATCAGGCATAACCCTAGGTATGAATCCCTGAACCTGACTGACTTTGCCTTAGTCTCAGGTGAAACTCTTGAACAAGATGAACCTGCATCCTATGAAGAAGCAGTTAATGGAAAAGGTTCTAAGAATTGGATAAAAGCTATGCAAGAAAAATGCAATCTTTAAGTGATAATAAAACCCGGAAACTTGTTAAGAAATCTAAAGATCAAAAATTGGTTCAATGTAAGTGGATCTACAAATTAAAGGAGTGTCTTAGCCCTAGTGATCTTGTGAGGTTTAAGGTAAGGCTAGTTGCTAAAGGTTATACTCAAAGAGAGGGGGTTGATTACAATAAAATATTTTCACATGTGATTAAATATAAGACAATCAAATTGATGTTGGCACTTGTTGTTCAATTCAATTGGGAACTTGAACAACTTGATGTTAAAACTGCATTTTTACATGGGCAATTGGAAGAAGATATTTTTATTAGTCGGCCTCAAGGTTTTATGGCTAAAGGTAAAACTGATTATGCGTGCAAATTAGAGAAATCAGTGTATGGGCTGAAACAAAGCTCAAGACAATGGTACAAAAGGTTCAATGCATATGTATTGAAAATAGGTTTTAAAATAAGTAAATTTGATACTTGCTTATACTATATAACATTAAGAGGGGGTGTGAATCCTACTTACTGCTTTATATTGATGATATGCTTTTAGCTGAACCTAGTAAGTCTCAAATTAATGAGCTGAAAGATCTTTTAAAATCTGAATTTGACATGAAAGATTTAGGGAATGCTAGAAAAATTCTCGGNAACATTAAGAGGGGGTGTGAATCCTACTTACTGCTTTATATTGATGATATGCTTTTAGCTGAACCTAACAAGTCTCAAATTAAGAAATTAAAGGATCTTTTAAAATCTGAGTTTGATATGAAAGATTTAGGAAATGCTAGAAAGATTCTTAAGATGGTTATAAATAGGAATATAGCTGAAAATAGGTTAACTATTTCACAAGAAGCACATTTGAATAAAATTGTAACCAAATTTAGAATGAAAGAAAGCAAATCTATGAATGTTCCTCTTGTTGGTCACATGAATCTTTCTCATTCTCACTCTCCAAAATCTAAAGAAGAATTGAAAGAGATTGAAAATATACCCTATGCTAATGCTATTGGTTCAGTCGTTTTTTATGATTACTACCAGACCAGACCTAGCTTATGCTATTAGTTTCCTAAGTAGATTTATGTCCAATCCTGGAAGCCTCATTGAGCTAGAATGAAATGGTTGTTAAAGTAGATTGTTAGAACTTTAAACCTAGGCTTAGTGTATGAGAAAAAATCTAAAAACTTAACCCTTAAAGGTTATGTGGATGCTGATTTTGCTGGTGATAAGGACAGCAGAAAACCAACTACAGCATATTTCTTTATTCTTGGTGATAATTGCATAATTTGGAAATCTCAATTATAGCCTTTAGTTACTTTATCCAGCACTGAAGCTGAATATGTAGCCATAATTGAAGATGTTAAGGAATGTATTTGATTAAAAGGAATCGTAAAAGGATTGAACTTCATGCATGATACACCTAGTAAGAACCCTGTTTATCATGAAAGATCTAAACATATTGAGGTGAAGTTTGAACTTCATCCATGATACTCCTATCATGTTTACTGATAGTCAAAGTGCTTTATTACTTAGCAAAAATCTTGTCCATCATGAAATGTCAAAGCATATTGAGGTGAAGTATAATTTTATTAGAGAAAAAATATCTCAATGTGAAGTTAATCTTGTAAAAATACATTCTAATAAAAATCCCTCAGATATGGGGAGTAAAATATTGTCTGTAGGAAAGTTTAAGTTGTGTTTATCTCTATTACATATTGACACATGGTGACTTTTTGCAGGTACTGGACAATGATCATGAACGGCCTTCCATGTGCAAATTTCGCTACTGAGAGAGAGTGTTATTAAGAACCAAGGTGAAGAATGTGAGAGTTGTGTTTCTCAAAACACTATTAAATTGGTACTATTTGTGTCAATTGCCTTGGGTGATTATTTTTTGCTTGAGCTGCTTAAGTGACAATCACTTATTGGTAGATAGGTCATTCACACAGATTGTGCTAGTTTGAAATTATGATGACTATTGGATGGAATCAATGGCTGAGATTAAGAGATATTATTATCTCTTCATCTATTGTTTGAGACTTCATTTTCATTCTTCTGGACTCTTCGTTTTCTCTCTCTCTTTGGCTCCTTCGTGTTGAGTCTGTACTTTCTTCTTCTTGAGTTATTCTCTGTAATAGATCTAGCTGATTTATGAGGTGAATCACGTGTCTTCTTCGGGCTTGAAATAAAGGCTGGTTTGTATAGATTGTCTCTAAGTATTTTGGGATAGATATGTGAACTCGAACTTTCTGATTTTGGTAGATCTTAGGATCGATGACCAAAACTCTAGTTCTAAGTGGTTTGATGCAATTGTTCTCTTTATGGAATGTGGTTTTTGCACTAGTGGAACATGCTGTTCTTGAGCCCCCAATTAGGCCGTTTGGCTGAACTGGGTCAACAAATTTTAGGTGTTCTTGTTATTTTTTTGTTCTTACTTCATTTATGCTTTAGTATTTGAATTGTGAAGTGTTTTCATAAGTAAATCCCAACACATAGGTCATCTGAAGTTTTCTTAAATTATTCATGTAATTTTTCCCATTAGATACGAATGTCACACGAACAGATATAAGTTTTGGAAAATAGCTGCTGCAAAGTGAATTCTTTAGTTTGAGGGCAACTTTGGAGTCCATTGATTGCATGAGCTAAAATACTTTTCAAATCAAAGACATCATTTTGACAAGCTGGTTGAAACTTCTCTGAATTTACTGTTGGAAATAATTTCGTTGAAGTATATAACACGCCTCCAATGATAATTCAAGAGGAACTCCAAGTATTATATATAAGAACACAAAAGAAAATGATAGAAGAGAACAGACTTAAATCACATAGAATGTTGTCCTAAAAGCTTTATTTGCCCCATCTCGATTATAAGAATGGGAAAGGACCAACACACAAATAGCTTTAGTAGATTTCAAGTCTAGAAACCGTGTTGCAATTAGCACTATTGAAACCCGAAAAAGGGAACAAAAGAGGGATATGAAATAAATTCTAAGTATAAATTGAGAGAGTTTTAGGACTATAATACTAATGTATAAATTGAGAATTGATTGTATTAAATCATGAATTCTATCACTATTTGTAGAATTCCATCATACTGTTTCGTATGGATGCCAACAATTCCCAAAAGTATAGAATTCCATCATACTGTTTCGTATGGATGCCAACAATTCCCAAAAGATGGAAGAAATTGATGAAAAGGTGCAAAATCAGAATAGTAAATAAATAAATAAATAACCGCCCAACGATTATTAAGGCGCTCTATGCAACCGCATAGAACAACTCTATGCGGTCGCATAGAGTTGTCAAGTCAAGGACTCAAAGTCCCTTACGGGGGCCATGCGATTGCATAACCAAAGGCCTATACAGTCGCATAGGCAACTTGGTTGCCTATGTTGCTCCCATTCCCGATTTTTTCCATTTTTCTTGTTTTTAACCTCCTTTTCACAATCAACAAGATCAATTCTTATACACGAATATTTGAACAACATAATTTATTTAACAATCCCCCACTTATTCAAATATTATAACTTGACTTAGAATTATAAACAATGACACGCATAGTATAAGGTATCTTTCGATTTAAACCTTACATTAATGCTAATATTGCAAAGTAATATCGAGATTACAGGCAGCATTAACTTTGAACCAGTTATCCCTTATGAGATTACCAGCGATATCACACACGTGAACGTTCTATCTCAATATGTTCTACACAATTTTACTTTGGTGCGTTAATGGCCTTGTACCCATCT